>JACDJE010000231.1:1082444-1134774 GCA_016647715.1 Pavo muticus
GGGCGGAGGAGGAGGCGGAGGCGGGGGAGGAGGGGGCCGGGCCGGCTCGGCTCCCCGCCGCGGCGGCACAGCTGACAGCTTGAGGGATGCTCCGCTACGCTCACAACAATGCACTATGACGTCACGCGGGGGAATGGCGCCCGCACCAAACGTCCCCCCGCCGCCGGCGGCCGCCCTCGCGAGGAGGCCGCCCGAGAGCAGAGCGCGCCCGCCGCCAAGCCTCGCGAGAGCGGCCGCGGCGCCTCTCTCCCCCCTGGGCTGGGGGCGGCGGGGAGGGGGCCGCACTACAACTCCCGTGGTGCCGCGCGGCGGGCGGACGGGGCGTCTCCCCAGGGACGCGAAGGGCGCTGCCGGGGCGGGGTCGCCGGGGTCGGTTGATACCCGTTGGCGCCATCCCGCGCCCGGCGTCGTGGCTCTTTTCGGGGGCCCCTTCCCCTGCCGGCCCGCGGGGCGCCTCAGGGCGCCCGGCCCCCACTCGCGGCGCTTCCAGCCCAGCCGAAAAACGGGGCCCGGCCCTCCCCCGCTGCGCGATCTCCTCGCTGGCGCCTACTCACGGCTCGGGGCTCGGCGGTGGGTCCGGGCGCTCCGGGCGGGCGGCTGCCCCAGGCTGCGGGCGGCTGCGGGGCTCCCGCCTGCGTCCTCTGGGTTCTTTTGGCCGTGTCGAAATTGGGCAGCGGGATCCCCCGCCGAGGAGGTGTGGGTTCAGGAGGAGCCCGTGGCAGCGGGGCTCCTGTCAGAGCGGGGAGAAAACCTCCGTTCTGTTGGAGGATAAACAAAGGAGTTGGTGAAAGCTGGGTTGGTAAAAGCCTGAAGGATGTTCTCCTTTATTGGATGATTTAGGATTAAGATGCCCACAACATGGAAAGCTGTGGGTTTAACACACCTTCCTGAGTTACAGGATATTACGGTGGGGGCTTCTCCCCTATCTCCTCCCCTCCCCCAGCTGTTAAAGTATTGGGGGAATACTGTTGAAACGTTTTGACATTTTTTACTTAGACTGAAATGAATTTCAAATTCTTTAGGCTTTGTGTGTCCATCTGGTCAGCCCCCATGCCCTCCCTTGTCCCTCCCCAGCAGCACTGCTGGACTGTTGGCATCCATAGTAGTAAAACTGTAGTTTCCCACGAAAGCACAGTTCACTGGAACAACAAACAAACAAACGAAATCAGCCCGAAGAAGCACAACACTAAGGCTGTCTTACCTAGAGAAGGACAGAGCAGCCCTAGAGGAAGCAGCAGTGGCTGCCTGATTGCCCTTGGAGAGCTCAGGCGTTGCATGGGGCTCCAATCTCACGCTTGTCCCGTTCTTTCTCCCTGTCTTTGTGTTACAGCTGGACGTGACCTGTGGAAGGTAGTTCATCACCACAAAACCTTCCCAGATTTCCGAACTCATTTTCACACCCAAATGAAAATAATTAATGAAACAAAATTCTATTAAAACAGTTGCATCTAGATTTAGTTTTGACTGCAGACTGTCCAGAATCGACCAGAGGATTTGGAATTGCCTCAGAAGTGTTTGAGAGAAAAATGTTGAAGCTGGACTGCTTCAGGTTTGAGTTTGCTTGTGTAACAGATTTAAAATCATTCAGTTGTAGGAACAGCTCTGTATTCCTTAACTTTATTATTTACCGAGTATTTTTTGTCACCTTAGTAACATCTAGAAAGGAAATGCTCACTATTAGTATAACTTCTTTGTCAATGCTTTGTTTCTTTGTTTTCTGCCTTTTATGTCTCTGCCCTACTTTTTTTTCCTTCCTTTTGCATTTCCTCGCCTTTAGTAATTTCCTATTCCTTTATAACATAGGCTTCATTCACATCTCCCCCGGGCTAACGCCTAAGTTTTTAGTTGTTAACTACTTCAATAAAGCTGCCTTTGACATACTGTCATTGTTCTCAGTGTTGAAACTAGAACAAAACTAAAACAGCATAGGGAGGTTGATCAGTCACTCTCGTTATAGGTGGCTAAAATAAACATTTCTGTTAGTTTCCTGCCCGTTTGCAGTTAGGTGATGATCTGGTTGTTGGTCCGGTTGCTTCACATGCATAACATGAAACAAATTTTCCAATTCTCAAGAGAGCTTTGGGCTTGCAAAACTGGTATTGAACAAAGGAGGATATTTCTTGAGTAAAGAGAAATTTAGGGACCCTCTAAATCTTAGGGTTTTTTGGTGGTTTGGTTTGTTTGTGCTTTTGTCTGTTATAACCTGGACCACACTTTCATCTGGTATTTTGCGGATGCATGGAATAGTTGTTATAGTACTGCAGCCTTTCTATTCAGCTGCTGCAGAAATGGGACCAGTTTCTGTGCTGCCATTGAATTCATCTGCATCATTCCTACAAAGTCCGGGTGCTTCTCAGTTCCTTTGGTTGTTCAAATGCAAATTGTTGGAAATCATATACTTAGTGTCCCTGACCTTACTGGAGAAATAAAACCATTTGTGCTGTATAATGTATCTGAGCAGAGAGCTAGTGTGCATTCTGCATGCTTTTCCTCATGATAAAAAAGAAAATGAATCCACGCCACTGCAATGAAAGAATTCTTTCTGCAATACACGTTGTAGCTGAATTTTATAAACACTGCCAGCATATTAGAAACCAAAGAAATCAACAGCACAGTGCGCTGCTGCTTTGAGGGAGTCAGAAATCATGTCTGAGACTTGAAGCACAGCAGAAAAAGGTCAAATTGAGCTTACAGAAGAAAGCATTTCCTATTGATTATAAATAGTATTTACTGCTTGAATTAGACCTGACACTACAGGAGATTGTAACCATTGCTCTAACTGAACTGACAATCACAAAATCAAGAGTGAGAAGTAGCGAACATCATTCAAGCTGCAGCCACTGGAACTATGGCTAAAAGCTTGGCATATGTAGGGCATATCTCAGAGCCATGATCTCAGGGAATTGTATGTGTGCTTGTATGTATGACAAAGGTAACTCTATACAAATACTGAAGAAAGATGTTAGATTCAAATATACCATTAAATTCTACATAAGCAGTATTTATGTGAAATGACAGTGCCAGGTGTTACCGTAATGACTGTGGATAGAAGCAGCTATTTATTATGAATGCATCTGTGTCTGGTTACCTTTTCTTCTCTCAGGATAATGTGGACAGGCTACTAAAATAATACTGGACACTGGCTTCTGCATTTCAATACTCAGTGAATGTATTTCCCTATAATGCTATAGAAGTTTGACGTTTGACACATCTAGTGAAGGTACCTGAAGAACAACATTGTTGTTTCCTGCATGTGAAAATGACTTTTGATACATATTGCTGAATTCTTTATTGTGTACAATAATACTCCTTCCAAATAGAAATCTGTAAACTGCAATAAATACGCACATTCATACTGGCTGCAGTGCTTCAGTACAACCAAACATTTCTGCAACACAAATTCCAGTTTCAGCTGTTACAAAAGAAATAGTATCAACTATTACATGGAAATACCAGATGTGCAGAAGGGTTTATTCACAGCATGAAAATTCAATCTAATGTGCCGCTATTACAATGGAAATTATATTTTCTACAATTGAATGAGAGATGCTGAGTCACAAGATAATTAAAAAAATAGCCCGGAATGATACTAATGAAGACACTGCATTTTCTGAATTAATTTCAGTGCAGCGGTGACAAAAATCAAACTGAAGTACTTGTTTTTCTGTGGACCTAAGGAAGCCAAAAAAAGCCGTCGTGATGGACAGTTAGCCATTTACAGATACTGCTGTATTTTCTGCAGAGTGTGTTTTCTACTCCCGATTTAGAGAATACATATTACCAAGCATTTAGAATGCATGAGGTTCACAGCATTTCTTACACGTAATGGACTTTTCTCTTTTGTTCATATGCCATATGGCCCAGAATCAACATTCAGAGCTTTTCAAATATGCTAATAATTCTTAATAACAAGCTTGGAATCTAGTATTATCTGGATAATATTACTGTATTTGGACGGACTCCTGAAGCTCATGAAAAAAAAACCACCCTACAGGCTGTACTTCAACATGTCAATACAGGAGGGCTGAAGCTGAATTCTGCAGAATGGTAAATCAGGTACACCAAGTAGTCTTTTCTTGGGCACAGCATTTTTTTCTATAGCACCTGAAAGAGGTCGCAGAACACCTGGAAGAGCTCATTTTTCTTTGGAAAGAATAAAAAATAATTTTAAAAGAGACAAGCACATTTTTCAGGTTTAAAATCAAGGTATACTTTGTCTGTTCCTGGCCGTTGAATGGTTGTAGAACTGCTAAGAGTAGTAAGTCATAAACCCTCAGCTTTGCCTTATATCTCGTTGTAGCTGACTGTCTACCAGTGAAAGCTTTGGCTGTAAGCAGCCAGCAGTTCCGCTGCTCACTTCAGTGTTCTTTTTTCAACTGTGTACAATTGTCATTTCTTTTGTCTTAGACCAGGAGTGGCCAACTGCTGTGAAGTTTCTTTTGCGCCCTCCTAGCCCTCCAGAGGCCAGATTCGGTTTGTTTCTGTGGCATTGCAGCTGACCTAACAAACCCAATCATAGCTAACCGGGGATTTGCTTTGGCATCCCACCAAATGCAAGGTGGTACAGCGTGGACAGCCCACCAAGCAGCCACTCTGGAATTAGGCTCGGATTAGTTTTCTTTTCCAGGCAGCACATCCCTGCGCCATGCTGCCACCACTTTTTCATACTATGAATATGGGATCGCTTTTAGTCAAATCCATGGGAACAATTTCTACGAGAAGTCCACTGTATGTGAATCAAGAGCATTTACACTGTATCACAGAAGTGTGAGAAAGTAAACATTTCTTTGTGCAGAAAAGAAGAGAACTCGCCTCTGAGGCATCACACTCAGGCTGCGCCCAGATCACACCTCCCTGGAAGTTCTGTTAACGGCAGAAAGACTCAGAGGAGCAGGAACTGTCTGCAGATGGCTAGCAAGATTGCTTTCATTTCTGTGTAGTCAAATCAAAAACACAGCAGCTGATAGTTTATCTCATCTGCTCTTTTTCAGATGCTTATCTAGTTGATTATATGGAAGTTGTTGCATGGATTATAAATATACTTGCTGCAATTACAGGAGAATTTAAAGCTCTTTGCTTGTAGTATCTGGTTCAGCAGAAATTACTTATCTTCCTGTCTAGGAGGTGTTCCAGGAATTCCAAATGCATGGATGCTATTTGAGTACCACATTTTAGCCTACAGAATGAATTTCATCCTCAGGATAGATAGGTAGCAAAATGCTGCATTGAGTTATGTGGGATTTTAAGGAGTTATGAAGGTGTACAGAGGAATTAGAAGCAAAATTTATACATCGTTCTCATGATAAGTCTCAGAGGATTGTCAGAACAAGCAAAAAGGGATAGGACAAATGTTCTTGGCCAGAGCAAAATAAGTGCAGTGTCCCTAAAACCACTCACTAGAATGAAGGGAAATGACTCATGCGCTAGTAGTACAACTTACCCATTACTTTTTTTTCTCCTTGAATGACTGAATTCGGAGCCTGTTTGTGCAGTTGCTCTAGCTGTCTAGCTATCTGTCTGTGATAGGCAACATCATAAAATGACCAAACACAACATTTATATTTTATGACATCTGCTGCTATAATCACTTTCTGGTGTGTTTTTAGCCAAGAGTGAAAGTTGTGAGAACTAGTACCAGTTATCTTACAATGTACAGTTTTTCCAACAAAGAAGAGTATGTACATGTGTATATACATATATATAAGATCAGCATCGCATTACCTATAAGCCAACAAAGAGCCAAAATGTTCAGTAGAATTTTGGAAGAGGCTTTGAGACTTCACAGCTAACTTGGAAGGAAGAGCTTGGAAAACCTTCTCAGTGGACTAGTTATAAATTTGAGAAGTAACATACTGTGTAATCACATAAACTAATGCCAGGAGAGCTACGCATACAGAGTTAAACATTGCTAGGTTGAGGATCCCCAAACATAATAGCGCAGTCGCATAGAAACAAGCAGTCTAACAGAAAGAGAAGTAATAATGTCCATCGTTGTCCTGCAGATCTGCAGTTCAAATCTGGCTTTGTAAGTGCAAAACCTCAGAATCCTCTGGAAGGGGGAGTCAGTGTTTATGTCGTCTCACATGGGGGAAAAGGACTACATCTGTAAGCTATCTTCTGGATCAGCACACACCTGCTTGCACCTGCTTGCCAAGGGCAACGAAGAAATATTTGAATTGTTTCCTGGTAATAGGTTACTTTCCCGTGACTTCTCAACATAACAAAGCAAATGACACCAAATAGTCTGGTCAGCCTTCTGCTAGCTGCCATTGATTATCTGCATGCATCTGAAGAAAAAAGTTTATTAACAAGCACAAATTTCTAAAAAAGAAGGAAAATATGGTGATAAGCAGCAGAGGGCATTTCTCAAATGCACTGATGCAAAAAAAAAATATCAGTCTGGGGGCATCTCATTGTGCGTTTTGTACAGATTCTTGCTACAGATGTGATGGATTTGCTGCTCCTTTATGGCTACGGGAACACCCTTCAGTTCTAGCACACCATATGTGATACTCTGGTCAATAAACAATTCCAGTTTAGGTGTATTGTATTAGATTTTGCCATTTGTCTCCTTTTCTCCTCAGTTTAACAGATGAATCTATGAATGCTTGGAACAGCCCTGCTGATTGCAGGAGCCCCTGCTTGGGCACAATGCCTGCACAATCAGTGACATTTTATGTAATCACTTCTATTGGCTATCTAAACCTAAAAATTGTAAAAGGCAAAAGTTGAACGAAGTACTTCTTAAAATGACAGTATTTTGTTACTATCAGTGAAAATCGATGTGTTGTAATCTGGGGCAGGGACCAATTTCTGTCAGTGTGTTTGCAATGTAGCTTCCACATCAGTCAGTGGTTGTAGGCATCATAATGCTGAAGATATAAATTTTTAAGATAAAATTATGGACATTTGACTTAAATGCCCTTTAAAAATAGTTAAACAGTATGTTACAAAATTATACAAATATCACATAAGAAACCAAGAGCTTTAATTAGAAACAGACTAGTCAGAACAATGAGGTTAAAAATCAGAACATTTGGAATTTGATTTCTTCAGTCTTCCTTCTGTTGCTTTTTTTTTTTTTTTTTTTTTTTTGTGGGATTTCTCAGATAAACTTATGCTTGCCCAAGGACATCCTGAATTCTGTTCCTGTGAGCCATCCATTTCCTACAGCCCAGCCAGTTGGTGACAGGTCACGTATACTCAAACCTTTAAGAAATAAAGAAAATTAAACTTTACATCACCTTTTGCCTTTTGTATGAAAGAATTTCTCACTACAGCTAAGAATTAAAACTTTCATTTGTATTCTGTACAGTTAGCCATGCTCATTACAGGCTACAAAATGAAATATCAATACTCAACATATGACATGTCACAGTTCAGTTGGCATGTCCAATGGTATTTCCAAAGATACTTCTAAGTTTAAAAGCAAGCTTAAGTCTGAAGTCCTTACTTATTCCTAGATCTAAACATTCTTCAATTTAAACTATTCATGAGACTAGCTGTGCTGAGGAAATGCTTGCTAGAAGCAGGCTTCCAGCAGGGCAGCGGGTAATACAGCCACTGTAAAAATATTTGGCTGGATTGCCAAGGGCATGTGGAGGGGATGCATACACGTGATGTTTGGATTTGCTCTTTCTTTTTAAGTCGTTAAAAAATGGAAAGTGAATGTTGTATGCTTCTAGTTTGCCTGGCAGATATAGGGATAATTAATTGGCATTTATTTTTGAATTTTCTGATCTCCAGATATTTTTCAAGCATCCTTTTAAAAATGTGAGTTTGTAGTTAATCCTGGCTTAAGAAAGCTAATTTTAAACAAACATTTAAAAATTAATTGGACACACACTCAGATGATTTTGCATATTCTTCCAAAAGAATTGCTACATGTGGTTGCTCACTGTCAGAACTGCAAGTTACCTACATAACTACATTGGGTTTTATATGGTCATTGTGAAGTTTATGGATTGGAGATGTCGTGAATAAATTATAGCAAATGAAAGGCTAATTTGGAAAATTTAAGGATTTGCGTGGCAGATGACTCCTCTTTTTAGAGGAGGGTTTTTAGGTTAGGGCTGGAACAGGAAGTAAAGGTTACAAGGCAGATTATAAGTGTGCAATTCGTAATAAAGGTTTGTGGACTGTGAGCTTTTTAGATCAGTCACTTCAAATAGCTGACTTTTAGGTTATATTCAAAAATTATGATAGGAAAAGTCTGTAAGGAAGTTATTTTGGGAAATGAAAGAATTTAAAACGTTACTAAAAGGAGAATATCACTTCTGATCAACTGCTTTTATAGCTGGCTAGGTTGATTCACTCAATTTGCATTTAAGAGACAAGTGCAATAATCTCATAATTTTCTGCGTTCATTCTTCTGGAATTTAGAAAAGATAAAGAAAAATATGCATAAGTACTGAGAATGGATGCAAAAGAATAAAATGTTTCACGGACAACATCTATCTTGACTTTATCAAGGCCAGCCATCTATGTACACGTGGGAGAAGTAAATGAAAATAAGATTTTTTTACATGAAAAGGAGCAAATGCATTTCTTGATTTGATTTAAAATATCTGAATTGGTTATTTATCAGAAAGAAAACATTCTAAGCAGGGTATTTTTTCTGTGTATAAATCGTGTTCCACATTAATAAGCACTATGGGAAGGAAAACAGCACTTTACCGATCCCCATATAAAGATATTTCAGATGGGTAAATTTGTTACCGCTCAGCAGCAAAAGGCACACTGTAAAACTTTCTCAAGCAAACCACTGCATATGCTGCCTAAATTCTTAAGACAGAAGTTCGCCATTGAGCAAGGGAGCAGCTCATAAGCTATACATCATTTACGTGGCATGGGGCCTAGCAGTATACGTTAGCTATTTTGCAACAGAATCCTATAGCGAAAATACAAAGACGTGTTTTTAATCTACCACCTGATAGAGATTACTGCTTTTGTTCAGATGATCCCTGAGTAGTCCAAGCGTGTACACTACAGCTGCATCCAGTCCCAGGCGCATGCAGCCTGTGATTCAATGTATCCTGGCAATTTCAAAGAAAATAATAATCATTTTATGTTTTCCAAATCAGGAGTAGTCTACAGTTACTAAAAAGTATGCAATGCTGTCCCTTTAATTAAATAACTTTGTTTAAGACATATAAATATTTGCATGGAGAATTCATTTTATGCATTCATGAGATGATCATGAGGAAAAATTCTCATGCTTGCGGGCCAAAAAAGGCTAAGATGCTTGAATTAGACTCAAGCAGAAATGCATTAATCCAGAGTCACAAACCTCAAAGCTGTTCAAGATTTTTCTTGTCTGGAAATGCATGGAGTGCCTGGGAGCCTGCCTGCTCTACTGCCAGTTCCATGTGTGCTTGCTACCATATGGCTTCTGTGCATGCCTCCTGTGAGAGGCCAGGCGGGGTGCCTGTAACTATCTTAAAGATAGCAAGCAGACTACAGTGGGACTCCTGGTTACATTTAGTATATGTACACTGAAAGAAAATGGTCTACTTGTAATCAAATCACTTAACAAAGTCCCCAGTACTCCATCTCTGCTTCTGAAAAACAGAAAGATATCATCTTATGTCATTGTAATGTTGTAGTTTTATTTTGCAAAGAGTGAATAAACTAGTTGGAATACACAGCTTTTCTTTGATTAGATCAAGTTTCATTTAAAATTGCCCTAGCTTTAGTCTTGTGGTTACCCATATGTTATTAAAGCATTTTTTTTTCTTTTGGCATTTCCTTTGCGGGGAAGAGACTCGAACAAGAGTTTCAAGTTCCAAAATAAATGAAGGATAGTTATTCTGGTCTAAACAAGAAAAACTGTGGTTGCCGTAGTCAGGATTGCAAACCAGATTTGGTTTAAGAAAATATCCCATCAAACCCTGGGAGGCATGGAGGAAGGCGAGCGTTCACATGGAGATGCTGCAACATCACAGATCCTATACTCAGATTTCCTCCCTCTTTGAGCCCCTGGCAGCCCAATACTTTTTCTGTAGTACAGTTCTCCATCTCTTCCTGCAGATATTAATATTTCATTTCTTCCCCCGTTTGTCTTCCTTGCTTATTCAAATTGAAAGCTTGTCAGAACAGGGACTGAAAATCTCTTGGTATGTATACATCATGAAATAAAGTGGAAACCTGAGCTTGGTTTGGTCTCTCAGGAGATGGTATGAAATAATTTATATATAGATTTGTATATATATTAAAATAAATGGCAGTTATATGATATTTGAAAAATACAATTTTCCCAGCGTAAAATTATTACCTCACCTTTTTATTTTTTTCCCCATATAGACATCTAGAGAAAGCTGAATGTTAAAATGTGGCATGTGAGTGGTCCACTGTCCCATTGACTGAGGGGGATAAAATGCCCACTGGCCAACAACAATTTTCTGCATATTTTCAACAACTAGAACATCACAAAGACATAAACCAGCAATAATATTATCACACTGCAAAACTGACTGAAGTCGGCACTTCTGTACGAAGAAATTTTCAGCACAGATGCAAACATCAGAATAAATTACTGCACTAGTGGCAATGTATACTTTCTAATGAGAATTCTCTTTGTTTTTAAACAAGAAATACAAATTGTACGGCTGGATTTTTTCTTTTGAATAATTCAATTTTCTGAAGAGTTCAAGAATCTGAAAACATCATCAAACCCTGTTCAGTTTCACAGCTTCCTTCAGACCTTCTCTGCTGTTACGATTTTGGGACTGAAACCCACAAAATGCTGTTAAATATAGCCAAAATGCTTGCATTCAGATGGTCAGTTTTAACCTGAAGACAATTACTCTTCAAAAATGTATTTCTGGCTAAAATAGGAACTATTAAAATTCAGCCACAGATTAAATCTTACTTTCCCTACCAGAAACTCTGCAGCCAACACGTGTTTGCCTCCCTTATATACCATCGTACTTCAGCTTGCCAATACCATGCAAGCTGATTTCATAGTCTCGAAGTAGTGAATAGGTCTACATGATTTTTCTGTGATTCCAGTGAGAGGTACCCAACACTGTTCATGCTGTTCACTTTGTCTCCAAATAAATAGATGTAATTTTTCAATACAAAGAGTTATTTTTCATCAACAGTAAGACACTCACCAGATTAAATATTTGTTTGTGATCCAAAAGGTGGCATAAAATATACATATAATATGTAATATGGTGACTCTTTAAACTGTCATTGTTCCTTTTTTTGGCTACATGTTATTCTTCTAAAATCCACATTCTTAGTATTCTTTGAACACTAGCACTAGTGTTCTATCTTCTACACCTGGGGATTTCAGCTTTCAGAGTATTATTCCATCTGGAACTTATAAATTTTGACCTTTTATCCTAAAGGCCAGATTTCAATAGCTTTCCAGAGTTCTACAGTCCACACGGTACATTTCTTCCATACTTTAACATCCTCAGTGTGTTCCATAATTGGTTGATTAAAAATGTAAAAAGTTTGAGGTTCAGAACAGTTTGTATTTCATGCACCTATCATATTTATACTTCAAACAGTTCCCTGACGTTTTATTTGGTTCTTCTTTCAAATAAATAATTCAGATAACGTATACCATTTTTGTAACTCAGGAATGAAAGTCAATACTATTCATAGTGTTGTTGACATGTCGTCTAGTAATTTATGGAATAATTATGACCATATTTGGAGATGCCTATTCATTACATTTCTGATCTGTCCTCCTCCCATACATCTTGACAATGTTGTTGTAATTCATGTATATTGTACAGACTGAGTATATTTGAAGACAGACAATTCAATCCAGACAAATACATTAAAAATATAACACAGCTGTTTGGAGCTCTAGTTCTCCATGGGAACTTAACAGTAGACATTTTGTTAGCAATGAAGGAATTCTGCAATTCTACCTTTTATTCCTAATCCAGGAGACCATGAATGATCATTTGTACTGCATCGTTATCTAAATCTGCTTAAGCCTCTAAAGAATTCAGTTGATATATATATGAAATGCTTTATTTCAAGAAGAGGGTGGTAGGTAGCATTATACGTACTTGAAAATAATTCCTCAACAGCTTAACCCAATTTAATTTAAACATCTGGCCTTAGTTATTACAGTTCTCTCAGATTTTAATTTTCTCAGTTAAAAGAACTAACTACACAAACGTAGGAATTTATTTCCTTGTTAGTTTTTAATAATTCTTTTTAAGACTGTGTGTTGTAAGAGTTTAAATCTTAAAAAACCCCAATGTCCAAAAGAGAGAAACCATTTCGAAGAGTAAGAAAGAACTCTGAAGTGATGTTGGCACAAATTAAAGAATGGGGATTTAAACTCAAAGGAAGAAATCAGTGGGAATTTTGCCATTGACTTCATGAGGCGAGGATTTTTCAGCCTTCCACCTTATCCCCTTGGTATGTTGATTTTACACCTCTTGTTTAAATTAATGTTTCCATAGTACATGGCTATTATTCCATGAGGCTTAGTATTTCCTAGAGCAGCAATATTAACAAGTAAAGAGCACAACTAGTGAAAGTCTGCACACGTAACATATAAACCTAACTGCGTGTTGTGATTCATTATCATCTAAAAACAGTTCCATCAGAACTGACATGGCCATTCACTTTCTGAAAACACTCATTTTCAAATTTTCATTAGAAATTAACAAATTTGTCATGTTCTCTGAACTGAGTAACTGAAAATGTCATTAAAATATCACTATTGATTTTACTGAGAGTAATAATTAAAATAAGCCCTTTTGTTTAAATTGACAGCTTTCTTTAGGAGACCATTCCAAATTTATTTAAACTAGTTCCTCATCAAAATTAAGTGTTAATTACGAAATTACTATTTCATGATAGCACTCTAGAAAAATACAAACCAGATGCAGTAAAAGATAGGCACGTTTAATTGTTTTTCTGTAGTACTCATTTTCTCTCATCATAAATGAACACTGGATTACTTTCATTAACAAAAATATTTCATAAATATGAGAGCATTTAAAATCCTTGGCTACTGCTTAAAAATATCTTTTCACAGTTAACTCATTATTGCCAGAATTGAGAGAATAATCTGTCTCTGGGTGTTGATCAAAAATTAAGCCCAGAGAAAACATAAATAAAATAACCAGAGATAGGTTAGTGTCACAATGACATACCATTTGGTAAACCGAATAGTGAGTAATGCAGTGGTACAATGGGTATTTTTGACTAATTTTATTTTAATTATTTAACTTAATTTTATGTGGTGGCATTGTTGTTTCTATTTGTTAATCTCTAGTTAGATATTTTTCTTGTAGAAAGTCACAGAAGAAAATGCCTGATTTGGGAGGATGTTCTTTGTTTGAATGTAACAGTACATAGAGATTACAGAAAAATCCCTGTGCGTCAAATATATAAATATATACACTTCCTATACCAATAAATGTTTTAGATTATTTCCATATATGTAACAGCTTTAAAAATTACCATGGACAGTGTTATTATGGGAACACTTGCTCTTTTTAGAAACAGACTGCAGAGCAAATGTTATTATTAAATTGTGAGTCCCCAGATGAAGATGAAGGTAATGCATTTCCTCATTGAATACTCACATGATCAACAGAATGTTATTCTGATTTTGGTTTTATAGAATGTGAAGTCATTACAGAAGAGCTCTTCATAGAAGTGTAAAGATAAACCTGAATATTTGTGTTTTCGGAAAATACCATTTTGGTGTTGAAGCAAAAGAAGTCTGTACCATCAGCAGGAAACTATTGCCTTCAGTAAGGGAAGAAAGGAAAATGTTTCAGTTTGATACTTTAATACTATTTCACTATAAGCATGAACATTACATTTGGAAATTCTGATTCAGAATGACATCCCTTCCTCCATATGCATTATATTAAAAAANAAAAGCAATATAACCAGTAATGCATCTTCCCTGCTTCGTCATCTTTCTAGGCACTGAACTGAAGCTCAGCCAGACGCAAGTTTGCAGAAGACACACACAGAGAAACACGTACAACCACACATGCTGTATCGTGCACAGACTGTTGTAAAATTCCTAGAACGGAAAGAACCCATACACACTCAGAAACTGAAAAACAACATCAACAGTGTATTCTATTACACTTAGCAAACAGTCATACAGAATCGTGAAAACAGATACAGTAGGTAAGAGGAGACAGTTTCCTAATGAAGCGGGAATAGAGCAGGTCTCTAGAGTGCCTGTGGGTTTGATTGCCCTGGATATTTCCCCGCTCAGTTGAAAAAGTAGAGAGGGCGGAGGGAAATCAGGATGAGAGTTCTCTCTGATGTCCTTGCCCCTCACCCCTGCCCTCCTCCTCACGCTAACGGGATGAAGAGGCAATTCCCAGATATTTCACTTTTCCGTGTAATTAAACGGAGGGATATTCTCGGGATATCTGATGCACGAACTCAGAGAGACAAAAACAATCCCTGGATATTTACACATACACGCACACGCTAAAGAAGAAAAGAATAGGCATTTCCTCACGCATACATTGCCGAAGGGACGCAGCTATTTCTCCTCTCCAGACGGGAACAGGAGAGCACAGGGCCGGGCGGGCTCAGCCTCGCACACCCCGGCACGAGCCGCGCACCCACTGCCCTCCGCCTCCGCACGGGCAATGCCTCCCTCGAGCCCTCGCACCCCCACTCACACCCCCACGGCCGAACACTCACCGCCTCACGTTCAGACACTCCCTCGCACACGCTCCCTGTCCCTCGCACTCACTTGCACACTCCCTTTACACACTCACACACTTTCGCACACTCATATGCAGCTTCGTACACTCACACACTCCCTCACACCTTCGTGCGCTCTCTCACACACACACGCTCCGTTACACACTTCTCCCTCGCACACACCCTCACTCCCTGACGCTCCCTCGCACACACTCCCTCATTTACACACTCACACTCCTTCACACACAGCCTCACACACTCCTTTGCACACTCACACAGCCTCACACGCTCCTTCGCACACTTCCTCACACCTTCGCGCACTCCCTCCCTCGCACACTCACACACACACTCCCTTGCACACTTCCTCCGTCGCACACGCACTGCCGCCCTCTCGCGCTCCCTCCCACGCCCCAACGGCCGCCAACAAAGCGGCGGCGGGACGCGGGCGGCGCGCACACACGGCGCACACACACAATGCTGCGCGGCACCTACCAGGCGGGCAGCCTCGGCCCAGGTGCGGTCCTTCTTCTTCCTCTTGTCTTTCATGTTTGCATCTCATTGAGGTGGTTCGGTGGGGGGCGGGGGNAAAAACCCAGCTGCATCTACTTTCTCACTTTATTTCAGACAACTCCTTCATCAGCCAAGCATTGCTTTTTGAGACTCTGCTGTGTTCCCTGTAGATTGAATCCCTCTGGGTTCTCGTTTATTCTCCAGCAGAGTAGGTGAAAATCTAAATGATAAAATAGTGAATCTTCATTTAATTAAAATTCTAGGTAGAGCACTATAGAGCTTCTGGGAAGATTTTTCACTCCCAAGATATAAGCAGTGTTAGCACTTTCTGAGAATTCCAAATATTGCATCAGTTAGTTCTATTTTACTCAATTTATAACAGCCCTTACTTAATCTCTTTTTGCCACGGTATTTTTTAAATCGAAGGTCCTGGGAGGATCTTGCTATAGAGCCTTTTTACCCAGAAAAGTAATTTTGTTTGAAATATGGGGATGTTAGAAATTATAACTGTGGAATATCCAGGTGTAAGTGCAAAAGACTAAGTGCATCTTTAATTACTGTATAGAAAGGAAACTTTTTGTTTGTTTTTTTTTTAATGCAAGTGCTATTTTTGACAAGTCCACATGGCTTCATTTTTCCCTTTAAAGGAGACATATGCAGTTACTTAGAAAAGTAATTAGTAAGCACTGCAAGTATTAAAAGCGGTGATAGTAAGGTAGTAGTTTACATGCAAGCGCAGACTGATATGGTTAGGGAATGTATTTTTCCCTTTTTCTTTCATTTCTTTTTTGCATATACTTCTAGGCAATTTAGATAGTCCGTGAAATCATTCGTGAGCATAACAGACAAAATAAATCAAAGAAAACTCTGCTCTACCATGTGATGAAAACCTTTAGAACGCTTTCTTTGTGTGTGTTATTTAGTGTTGTGTTCTCACCAGATACTGTACCATGAAAATATACTGCAAATAGAAAAATATTTTTGTTCAATAATATGCTGATAATGAGGTGGCATAAGAATGCTACTTTCTCCAACTAAAACAAATGTAATCAAACGAAAGGCATTTCTGAATTATGTGAAATGTTAATGAGACTTAAAGTTCATTAAATTCATAACAGAAATCACCGAAATTCAGGAAAAAAAAATCTCTATATTAGATTCTTTCCAAGTTTTCCTTTGAGGGCTCTTTGAATAAGATTTCAACTACAAAGTATAATTAAGGGCATAAGAGCATTGCTTCTGCGTGTACACAAGTCACTGTCAGTACTCATGATTTAAGGCTTTGAATTATATCGGAAACATGCTGATAGTTAGAAAACAACACACTCTAAGATAGTTAATCTGCTTCCTTTTTGAAAGCCAATCAAAACTACGCAATATTAAGACCTTAGGCCTTCTGTGACAGAAGTTTGGAATGGCAGTTCAAACAGGGGAAATGTGGTTTGGGGTATATCAATTGCAGTCTGAAAAAAAACAAAGAATGTTATGAGAGCCATTATTCTTTTTATCCTTCTTCAAGCATTTTCCCAAAGTTTCATTTAAGCTATATAACAAATAGTTGAAAAAATCATTGCTTTCTGTATGTGGGATATAAGATAGAATTGTTGGCAAGACATCAGCTTCTAGGCCGCTTCCAAGTTGGTAAACATTTCTGGTTGCCAACAAAGCACTTTGGGAGATATTTGCATTGGCTGTTTTTCTCATTGTTATGTTTATTGTAAATTCTACAGGAAAACTGAAAAAAAGCATCTCATGTTTACACCACTGCTTTCTGCTGCTGTTATTATTGTATTATGTATAAACATAGTTTCCATCTATATCTGGTAAAGCAGGCTATCACAGTGCGCAGTCATGTATTCTCAGTTGTGAAACAAGTATGAAAGGATATGGATGCTTTTCTGTATTAATATACAGTCTTAGTGTGTCTTAGGTTAAAAAATTATTTAAAGAATCTGTGTTGTTCGTTGTTTTTTTTTCTCTTCTGTGTGGGGCTATTTTTGAGCATGGGAGTGCGTATATGTTAATTCACACACTAGTAGCCTGTGGAAGGTTTCTTTGTCCTCAGTGGGCATTGGATGCCATTTAGCATGAAGATTCACAATATTATGTTGCTGGAAAGTCAGAATTTTGAAAAGAGAAGTAATGACAGTGAGTCAGTGGAATAGCAACTGGTATTGCTTTTGCTAATGGATAATTTCTAGTTTGGACTGCTCACAATCGTGTATCAATGTGCATATGTCTGTATAATGTAGAAACACAGATCACTGTTTTAGTAGTTCTTATACACAGATGTATTTCTTGCAAAAAATGCAAAGATCCTAATTCTCATCAGGCTTAAATGAATGTTCTGTTTTTGCTTATTTTCCTAAAATTGATTCTTATGTCATTTCCAGGTCTAGGATTCAGGATTTTCCAATCTATAACGTATCTTTAAATGAATATAAAGTCAACTAAATTTTTACAAACGGTATTATTTCCGTGCCATGCAGTGATGTATTTCCATATCTATTATTAATGCCTTGGTTGCTACTGTCTCTTTTAAATTACTTTGTATTATGCCTGTAGCATGTGTTTGTGTGCATTATCTTCACATGCCTCATCTTGTTCTCTTGCTCTGATCTGAGTGGGGAACTTTTCTATTTAAAATAAGGACAGCAGCTTCTGGGTTATTAACAACTCTGTCACAAGAATTTGCATCTGCTACTCCATTGTGGTGGTAAGACAATGTCTGTCTCACTGTATCCTGTGTTTTGATACCAGATATGATCTCTATGAGTTGTTCAACACAAACTAACTGGGCTCAAATGAGTAACTCTATTCCTTTACTGACAGTTTCTTTTAGGCTTATAGGACTCAATAGCACTTAGATTAAAAGAGATGTACAAGCATCACACAGAATTCCAGTCACTGTTAGATAACACAACAGAGATCGCATTTATGTACATAGAGACGCTGACCCTACAGAAATGTTTCTGTTGGTCACAGCACCTGTGATTCAGAATGAGGTCATGATAACTTTCCTGTGCAGGAGTATTAGTTTAGGCAGCCAAGACACCATTTTTAAGTACAACGTTTGGCTTTTCAGCATTGTCATAACCACAGCCTGTTCTAAAGAGTTGCATGAATAATTGAGTATTTGCTTTCACAGCCAAAGTGAAAAATGTGTGTGGTGGAAATGAGTCATAAAGAACCAAATTGTGGCTTTTCACAGTAAATATAAAGGAAGTTTTATGCAAGTTAAAAATTCTGTTTCTTCTGTAGTAATGTTTTTATTTTCAGGCATTAGAAAGAAAAGAAAAGCATATATACACACACATATATATATACATGTATGTATACACAGCCTTCCGGTACCTAAAGGAGACCTACAGGAAAGCTGAGGAGGGACTTTTTAGAGGGACGTGTAGTGACAGGACAATGAGAAATGGTATTAAACTGGAAGAGGGTAGGTTTAGACTAGATATCAGGAAGAAATTCCTTACTGTGAGAGTGGTGAGACACTGGAACAGGTTGCCCAGAGAGGCTGTGAATGTTCCCTCAATTGAAGCACTCAAGGCCAGGCTGGATGGGGCTCTGAGCAACCTGGTTTAGAGGGAGGTGTCCCTACCCTGCTATAGCAGGGGGTTGGAGCTAGATGATCTTAAAGGTCTCTTCCAACCCAAACCACTCTATGATTCCATGATTCTATGGTATATATATAGCTGCTTCTATCCAGTAAGCTGGTACTGGATCAGCCAGCCCAGATGCAAGTATCTAATGTTTCCTTCTACTTTGAGGAGCTCAAACTCACATTTTCAATCCCATGAAGATGCCTTTAAAATCTATGCCTCGCCAAATCTGACAGAAATCCTTCAGCATTTTACACAGAATTGCTGAATGGTTGAGGTTGACCTCTGGAGGCCATCTCTGGTCTACCTCTACTGCTCAAGCAAGGCCACCTGGAAGAATTTGAGGCCACAATAGAAAATATGGGAAATATGTAACTTGCCGGAAAATCTCCTCCCTCCAGTTTTGATACTACGATCCTTCCTGTTGCTACTAAGTAGAGATCTGAAGTGGCTTGTTTTGATGGCATTTGACTAGTATTTCAACTATTGATGTAATAACTACAGCACATGATTAGAACATCGACAAATACATTTGATAGAACAGCCAATGAGATTCCATTAAGCATTCTGAATAAAAATCTCTTTTGCATCCCTCCACAAACTTTTATAGAACACTGTTGCTGTTAAGTGTGTATTCCAATAACACAGCTCTTTGGGGTGTTATTCATACTTTGCCCTGAAATGTAATTTCAGCAACTGGTAATGGGGCAGCAGCAGTTTATCTTGCAGTATACTTCATTTTCTTCCATCCTACTTACTACAGGATGAGCTATAAGTGTGGAGAAGAGATTAAACATCCCCCAGAATGCTAGCAGTTCCTCAAAGTCATGCAATGGGCAACTTACTATGTTATTAATTTTGCTCAGCTTGATTTGTTGAAAGCAGATGATATGAAATAAATCTGGATCATGGATTCTATTTTCCCACATAAGACATGACTGTATTATTAACATTCTGCATAAAGGCTGAAAATGTAAAACCACCCTAGAAGGCAACCTTAGGGTGTAGTTTTGTTCTAAAAATGTACTTAATGAAACAGCTCACTGCTAAACAAGTAGATTTTCTCCTTATATCTGCTAAGACATTTGTAACACATAATATCTTGGAAAGGGACTTCATCTTTATATATCCCTGCTAGCACTGCGGGGTGACTTGGACTGTCTTGTTTTGGCAACGTGCTAGCAACTTGTGTTAAGTTATAGTCAGTTATGTTTTCTATATATGTAACTAAATACACAACTTGCACAGCTAATAGAATTTAATAGTAATTAAGTACGAAAAAAGAAGTAGAAATGAAGAAGGGAATAAAAGTTTTCATGTTACCAGCATCCTAGTTCAAAGTAGTTTCAGCCAATTGGGACAAGGCACCTCCATTCCATTCCTTTGGGTATAGCACAGAATGATAGCACAGAAAAGATGTTCTTCGGTAAAAACACAGGAGCTGAGTTTTTGAGTTTGTTGCTTTTAGGCACCTCATTCTGAAGGAAAGTGTTGGGCTAGCTTCCCAGTCTCCACTTAGGTGCAGAAATACTATTGTGGACACAGATCTAGTGCCTCTTCTGACATAGCCAAACATCTCTGCAATAATTGTTCTTTCATCTCCTCTTTTAATGGAAAAGATACACAGTGCTGTGTTTGCTTTTTTAACTTAACTTAACTTTGTTAGTCATACATGAATGAAATTCTCATTTACATTGCAGAAGATTAAAGAAGTGGGCCCCGAATTTCAGTATTGCAACTCAACATTCAGTTCTGAGATGTAAGCAGCTTACAGTTTAACTACATTCTGTTGCAGCACATGCAGGCTGGAATAAATGGCGTAATTGGTACCAATTTTTCAAATTCTTCTGTTTCTGCAATGCACACCATGAAAATCATTTGCCCTTCCTTTATGGATTGATTTAGTATACATTTTACTGACAGTAATGAAGAAAAATAATAGCAGTTGTGGGCAGTGGGATTTTAGAGTATGGTGTTGGGTTTTGTTTTTTTTTTTTTGTTTTGTTTTGTTTTGCAATATTCTTTATTGTCTCATTTTACATTCTCTGGATTATAAAATAAATGTTAAAAAAATCTCAAAACTGTGGCATGTAGTAATGCTCAGGATTTTTCTAGTTCTGTTAAGATCCTGATCATTCTTTGATGAGAGTGAAAGGGTGTAAGAGAGATGCAAACACATTCACTGGACACACTATCACACTAATTAGTAGTTGATGATCTGCATGGGTGTTTTTATGTTCATGTTATATATGTCTATAATTTCATAATTCTAAACCCTAAAAATGTGACGTCAGTATGAGTAAAACATTACATTCTTAGTCCTGCTTCTTTTGAACAACACTGATGCTACTTTTGAAGGCATGTAGCTGTAAGAAAAATCTTTGTGCTATTCTAATACAAAAAGAAAAACCATACCAGGAAATACTTTCTATGAGATTAATGAATATATTAATACACTCTTGAAGCTTTATTCCCATTTATGAATAAATTATGGACCTAACTACAAAGACATTCAACTTTTGGGTAAATCTAGTTTTTACTAGCACAATCTGAATTTTTCAAATATATTAGATAGCTGACAGCTATCTAAATGATTTTTTTCTATATTTGTTCAGGAAATTCTGCAGCTAAGGATGACCACAGCAGTCTTATGGTAACAATCAAAAGATGAGACAACATGCTCTTTGTCTCACAATAGCTACCAAGATCGATAACTACTCCATAAGATCAAACACATTAACATTGAAACTCGTCATAAATCTGTGATTCGAAAGAGCTCCCTTCACCACTTCAAAAGTGGTTTTCTTTTTCCTTGGAAAAGCCTAGAAGATAGCAGAAATTATGTATTGTCAAATAAGTACTTCGTACTTGTTTTTTTTTTCATGGTTGGACTTGATGATCTTTAAGGTCTTTTCCAACCTGAGCAATTCTATGATTCTATGATTCTATGATTCTATAAGTAGAGATAAATCTCAATATGAGAAATGTGTGCAATAACCATGGTGGTCAGAGGCCTTGGATTTAGCCTGAAAAACAAAAAGTGTACACTCTCTCTTCTCTTCAGACTTAGTACATAATTATCACAAGGTTAAAATTGTGATTTCAAAGCCTATAAATATCTAGGAACATGGTATTTCTTCTCCTGCCTCATGGCTTTCTAGAGTACTGAAGAGTTTTATTTTGTTTTTGTTCTCTATCAAAGGGTATCTATTTTGAGATATCTATTTAAATGCAATATCATCAGAGAATTAAGGATAGTTTTGATGTCCTCTATGTGATAATGCTCTTAATCCCTCTCACTGGATGAATCACAGCATCCCAGAATGGCTGAGGCTGGCAGTGCCCTCTGGGTTCATCGGGCCCACTCCCCACCGCAGCAGACACCAGAGCAGGGCCCCAGGCCCACGTCCAGGCAGCTGCTGAAGGTCTCCGAGGAGCAGACCCACACACAGCCTCTGGGCAGCCTGTGCCAGCGCTCCGTCACCTGCACAGCACAGAAGTGCTCCTGGTGCTCTGAGGGAACATCCTGTCTTCCAGTTTGTGCCCATTGCCTCTTGTTCTGGCACTGGGCACCACAGAAAAGAGCCTGGATCTGTCCTCTTTGCACCCTCTCTTCAGATATTGATCCATATTGCTGAGATCTTCCCTAAGCCTTTTCTTCCATAAGCTGAACAGCCCCAGCTCTCAGCCTCTCCTCAGAGGAGAGGGGCTCCAGGCCCTTTGTCATGTTCATTGCCCTGTGTTGGGACTCTCCCCACTATGTCCTGGTCTCTTTTGTGCTGGGAGAAGGAGGTGCAACTGGACAAAGTGTTCACTAGTGCTGAGTAGTGGGAAGGATGCTCTCAACTTGCTGATAGCACTCCTTATTTCCCCAGCTTAATTTTATGCTCCAACTTTAAAATAAGGGAGAAGTGCAGAAAGCTGAGCATATACCTATTACTGTTACACAAGTAGTGTTAATGATCAGGACTGCTGAGGGGTCTGGAGCACAAGCGTTATGAGGAGCGGCTGAGGGACCTGGGATTGTTCAGCCTAGAGGAGGCTCAGGGGAGACCTAATCCGCTCAGAACGGAGGCCCAGGCCGGCTCCCCCCGCCCGCTGCCAGGGGAACGGCCAAACGGCCGCCGGCAGCTCCCCCACCACCCACCGCCCGGCAGAGCCGTGAGTAGGGGGAAGCGACGCTGCCGCCGGCGGCTGCGGGAAGGGCTGTGCAGACCCGGCTGTGGGGGAGAGCCGGGGGGACGTGTGGGGTCCCTGCTGCCTGCCTGACTCGGGGGGAGGGCTGTTTGTGGCTACAACGAATACACCGAGCTTTCTGATGTGCAACTTAAACAGGGTTCTCAGCCTTCTGTTTCAAATACCTAACACTTTGCATGACCTCCTTACTGAAGTCATTACATGAGTCATTTCTGAAGACGAGTCTGAGATTAAAATTTAGGGTTTTTGCCCCTTGGAGTTTATAGCAATTATTCCCTGGTAGTTTTTTCCTCTCTTTTTAGAAAACAACATGTCTAAGGGAAGAAAACGTGGAAGGAATTGGTGTGAAAGTTGTACCAGAGTTTGGTTACCTTCTGAAAGCTCAGGGGTTATTATTTGAAGAATGGAGTTTCACTCCACAGTAGCACTGTGTCGGAGCAGACTTTGAAGATAGTTTGAAAACAGTATGGAAAGTAGGGGCAGCTGTTATTACAGTGATGCTAACTGGTCTCTGGTTCCCATCTGTCTTGTTATTTCTTTGGGAAAGTAATTAACGAGGAATAGGGGAATTCGTGACAGGTTTAGTGAACATGCCTTAGCTCAAAGCATTGTGAAGCTCTGGTCACATTCCAGTTGTGGGAACCTGGGTGAATATTGAGGAAATATGTATCAAACATCTTAAAGCGTCAGCTGTCATGTTTCACCAGAATATATCCCTGTCAACAGTCCTTTTTTGCAAGTTTTTCCCTATTGGTCGTACTGAGATGTGGTTTGGAAGTTGAGAGGTTGGTCATGATCCCAAGTGAAAATCCAGTGATCATGTTGGTTAGGGAACTAAGCTATTCTTTCAAATTGCCCTGCTTGTGAAATGTACTATGCTTGCTAACACAATGAAATACTTTTTGAATATGCTTTTGGGAATTTAGGGATCTGCTGAGGTTGTGGAGGTGTTTGGTCTGCAGCATTTTAAGATTGCTCCTCATATAGTTGCAGCCTCTTTCTTTAGTGAGATAGTGCCAGTGTTAAATACAGAAATCAATTTCAGTTTGGACATAAAACAGAGAACTTTCTTATTCCTCTTTCAGTACTTGCTGCAGTTTTGGATGAAATTATCATTGGGAAGATCCATGCAAAAGTTAATACTGCAGTATTTGCCCCTAAATATTTTGTATCATCTGTTAAAATCCCCTGGAAGTTTTGGTGAAATTTATTTAAATGACAATGAAATTATTTTTCCCGATATTTTCAAGATGCATACTGAAGGATTATGCTTGATGTTAAAAGAGAGTTTGGAGTAGAAATAGATATTAAATGGTTAAGAATGATCATTATTTGTAAAGTGATAAAAATCTCATAAGGCAAAGAAGTCTGCTTATCTGTTCCAGCTTTCTGTGGGTTTCCTGATTTGGCATCGCTATGGTAGTTGCAGCAGGAAACCACTGAGATTAGGGAGTGTGCAGGTAAAGTGATTTACAACTGCTTTAGAATTCTGTATCTCAAAGTTGGACAGTAGACACTTTGCAGAAGAAAATCTGGTTTGCTGTATCTTTTGTCTTCACAGCATAAGAAAGAAACAGTGAGAAACTAAGGAAATTTGAATCACTTGGACCTTCCTGTTTGAGCTCATGGGACTTGATACACAACACTTGGGCCACTAACTGTGGTGAGGTAGATACTGCATTACAGTAAATCTTCTAGTCCTAGGCTAGCTTCACCCATGTAGAAGGAAGGACTTTCTATTGGCATAGTCCATCTGTCACATTCAGGAAAGGCAACAAGCATTATGCCAGTCTGCGCATGTGGATAGGAAATTAAACTCTCTGCCTAGAGAAAAGAGAAAAAAAAAGGTATTTACATGAACTTTGATCTGTGTACACTCTGTGAACTGTTACATATCTGAGAACATAACTGTGGTGAAGGAATTTAGAGACAGAATGAATAACTCTAGCAAAAGAAAAAAAGCCTTTTACACATTCTTTTTGCTCAAATATGTAATAAAATCTCATGAAGTTTTAATATTTAATTCATTTTATTCTGTATTTTTAGCTTTGTCTGAAAATTTAAGTTTAATTACTGAATCATAGAGCACAAGCAATGAGTAAAGTTAACAGTCACATTTCATGGGTAAAAAGATTTATGATTCAGGATGTGTCACTCTGGAAGGTAGATAATAAGGAAGCATGAGCTTGAGAAAACAGCAGTTCCACTCAGCTTGGGGGTATTGTTGATTCCTTAGTTATCAGTCTTCTCTTTTTTTTTGTCACGTAAAACTTCGACTTGGAGCTGTCATCTTCTAAGGGTGTCTTGCAGGACAGGAACAGGAATGTGCTCTTCATGTAGCTATATTGAAATGTATATGTTAGCCTTTCCTTTTGAATGCTTATAAAAAGGCCGCCTGAAAATGTATAATTAAAAATAATGTTCTATTTTGTTTTTAACAAGATTTTCTATTAATTTTATTTTTTAAACAGGGCAGAATCAAGAATTAATTTGCTGCTCAGATCTGAGCAGTGCCACGAAACACGTCTTGCTCCAGCTGAACAAAGAAATGTTTTTATGGTTACTCAGCACTTGGTTTGGAGCTTGGCAAGATCTCTTTAAGCTAGAAAATGCACAGATGCAATTTCATGTTATTTAGCAGTGTGTTGTGTTCGTTTTTCTTAAATTTTAAATAGACTGCATGAGCCTGCCAAATTTTCGACTCATTTTTTTTCTAATCTTTCCGACTAAACTACTTATATAATATACAAAGTAGCTAAAATTACCACTTAACTGCTAGTTCCTTCTAAGCATAAAAGAATAAAGTACATGCAACTTGATGCAAAATCAAATCGAGATGGATGCATCATTTTAAATGCTTATTTCTTCTTTTTTTTTTTTTTAACTTTAAGAATTTATTTTTTAACAGCATGGCATTGTCCTGCTAGGAACACACCGTATCTTACTGATGGCACTGAGGAACAATGGAGGTGCTCTGAGCAGCCGCACCGCAGGGGCTTGCCACATGCCTCCACTGGGACGCAGTGCCTTGCTGGGAAGAGCTGCAAGCACTGTGCAGGACAGGATCATCTGCAATTTGAAATGGTCTGGAGAAGTCAGGGAATAGGGTGTTAATAAGTAAAAACAAGTACGAAGTACTACGTTCTATGCACATTATTTATGTTTATTAGAAGAAAGTGCTAGGTAAGGTAGTAGAAGATCCATAGCTTATAGTGCTAAACACAAAAACCAGTATCCCGCTGTTGTGACAGAACCAAGAGTTACACCACGATATGAAACCAAAAGCATTGTGTAATACTTCCATTCTTTTTAGCATTGAGGCATCAGCTGGGAAGCCACATCCTCTTCAGGACATGTCTGGAAAGACCTGGACCAGCTGAAAAGAATGTGGAGGAAAGCAGCGGAAAAACAATAAAAATATAAAGGTAGAGGGGTTAGAAGAATTTTATCTGTTTAGCGTATAACAGGGAAGAGAAAGCAGTTCTCAAAAGTTAAATAAATTGTTTACAAGATGAAAGTAATCCATTATTTTCTGTGTCCACAGCGATAAGACAAGATTACATTGTACTTTAGGGAAGCTGACTAATGGTGAAGATGGTTGAGTTTGGTTTAACTTTGCAAAGATTCTTTATAAAAACTGTCACTAAAAGATTTTAAAGCAGGTTCAACAACATTTGTTAGAAATGGTTTGAATTTAGTTGAAACTGCCTTGGATCTTTCAGTTAATTGAGGCATTATTTTGCAAATGAAATCTGTCTTCACATTCTACAATGCTCCAAAAAAGAAATAAGGTTTCTACTTAGTTTTACTCCCTTCTGTTCTGTTGTGGAATTTTGAAAGTGCTTAATTAAATACACAATTTCTTTTTTTCGCTTTACAGATCCTCTGTCATTTTGTCCTTATGTTGTCCCATTCCAGTTTTAGTTCTATGTCTCATCTATCCTCTTTTTCTTTTCCCTTTAGATTTGTCATTTATTCTGCATTATGTTCTGAACTTTTCAATAATTACCTTTCCATACTTCATAATAAGTTTTTCAGCTTTGTCTTGCAAACACCCTTCATTCCTGTGAATTAATTCCCTCTCACCCACTATACTTCAGCATTGCCAGCATCCTCATGCTTTTCTCTTTTTGGTCTCTTTTTGTCTTTTTTTTTTTTCTTTTTTATTTGTCTTTTTTTATCTTGGCATGTGCAAGATGTCTCTTTCTCTTTGTCCTCTACCTACTTCTAAAATTGTGAAGTTTAAGATCCCTCCAAAAAAAAAAAAAAAAAGGGTCTTCCATTTTTGATGGAAAGATTATAAAGTAAATGACTACAACCACCTTAGGTAGCTTCCACTTAAGGAGCTGTTTTTGGTTTATCTAAGGAAACGAGTATGCCATCGCTGTACATCATCAGTCAGTGTTTGTCCTCCGGAAGCTTTTCAAACATAATGTCGGATCTCTACAACTACCTGAAAGGAGGTTTTGGAGAGGAGATTGGCCTTTTTTTCCTACATAACTAGTGATAGGATGAGAAGAAATGGCCTCAAATTGCGCTGATGAGATTCAGGTTGGATATTAGGAAAAATTCTCAGGAAGAGCAGTGAGGCAGTGGCACAGACTGCCCAGGGAGTGGTGGAGTCACCATACCTGGAGGCATTTAAGAACAGTGTGGATGTGGCACTGAAGGCCATGGTCAGTGGGCATGGTGGGGATGGCTGATGGTTGGACTAGGAGATCTTAGAGGTCTTTTTCAACTTTAATGATTCTGTGATTCTATGAAATTTCAACCAGATTTGATGGGTTAGAGTCTCAAAGAAGTTGAATTTCTCCAAGTTTCATGAAAACTGGCAGCTAAGTAAGGGGAGGAAGGCTCAAATTATTTCCTCCCCTGTAGGAAAGAAGCTATAAATTAACTTCTATATACTGAAGGGTAGTGGTCCGCTGGCTAATCCACTGTCTTTCTGGTTAGCCAGTCAACATCTGTAAAGCTCCAAACCAGTCATACCACATGCACATGACTGGAGGGAATAGCTAAGTAAGCTGTGTTGGTCAGTTTCTTTGTAGGATCCAGGAAGAATTGGGTTTCTTTGGGGGATCTGTGTAAAATCAGACTTTATTGATTCCAATGGTTATGTGAAGTGCTGCCTTTTTTGGGCTGTAAAATGTTTTTAGCAGCTTTTCTCTGCTCTTTTCAGTAACAGAGAGTCCATCAGGTGTTAAAAAATAACCATTTCTAAATACTAAAATGGTCTTTCATTGATATGTTATTCCAGGCTAATCCTCTTTTTATCTTTTTTTTATGAAAACCTGTTATCCTTCAAAATTTGACTGGATCACTTCCACAAATTCATTAAAGATTTGACCCATTAATCTTTGCACATGTGCAGAGTAGATACCAGAAGGTCTGGGGAGGCCGGGTAAGCCAATATTGTGGATACTTGAAATTAGAATACTGTGTGCTAAAGAAAGTTTTGGACTTTGCATCTCTTTTTTTTTTTCAGTGCTTACCACCTTAAGAAAAAGCTTTAAATTTCCAAGAATTAAAGTTGAGATGAAGTCTATTTTTTTTTTTTTTTACCTAGGACTTATTTATTTTTCTGCTTTGTATTACCAAACTCTTTCTGAACTTCTGATGTTTGTCTTTCTGAATATTAAAATGAGAGGTGCCAATGGTAATGAACTTGAACAGTGTAAGGTAATTCTGAAACAGCTAACTCAGAGCTAAGATACTGAACAGACAAAGCTTGGAAAGGAAAATAATGGAATAATTCTAGTGTTGAAGTAAAAGCATGCAAGTCCAATGGTCCTACCTTTCATGTGACCACAGGGTTGTTGTTGTTGGTTTGTTGGGTTTTTTTTTGTGTGTGTGTTGTTTGGTTTTGGGTTTTTTGTTTGTTTTTTTTGGTTTCTTTGTGTATTTTCTTTTTCTTTTAAGACGCTTATGATTCATTCTGACAGCTGATAAGGAAGCGTAGAGGAGATTGTAGCTAAATCACAGACTGGTTGAATTGACTTAATTTGTCCCTGCTGGATGTATGTTTTAATGCAGTTGAGAAAATGATGCTGTTGTAAGACTGAGTGCCAGCATGCCTAGAATAGTCCTTCCTTTGCTACTATTTCTTGACAGTAAAGAAACAGGTAAATTTATTCTTGTTCAATGTGAACCTCATTGCCATTGAAAAGGAAATAAGTTTGTCACAGGCTGTTTTCTTTTTTCTGAAATTTCTTTAGCAATTTTTGAATGTTTGATTATTAATGTATTTTTTATTATAAAATAGTATTTTGATTTAAATGTTAACAGAAATGGCTTAATTATCACTAAGTAAAAGGTAAACAGTAATTAACTACGTAGTTTAATAGAATGCAAGATAATATATTCTAAGTATAAAAGAAAAGAGAATGAATTAAACAAGAATATTTTGCATTATATCTCTTAATACTTGATCTCATTTTTTGTTTCTTCATTACCCTATTTTTTAAAAATGGAGTTCAACAGTGTCAACATTTCTAATGCTCAGAATAGGAGATGTGATTTGTATGAACATATGCAGCAATTATGCCAAAACTAAATTTCTTCCGTTCTGTGGTTACTATGGTAACCAATATTTACTGTATTTCATTTAGACATATACAGCAGAATGGAAAATGCTAGGTTTAAGCTTTAGTAATCTTTGCAAAAAAAATATTGTGCTGTTGTACATGATATTTTAATTATGGGTAAAGGGATGGATCAAGTAACTAACGTGCTTAGTAGCATGAGCGTTGGTAGTAATCATCTTTAAAATATATTTGAATGATTCTTCTGGTAATGGAATTTCGGATGCTCATTTCTAATAATTGAATTGAATTTGTTTTTTGCTTGAGCAGAGAGATTGTTCCTACCACTGTCAGATCAGATCTCTTTGACCTCTCAAGAATAAGAGATTAATGCGAGGAATGCTCCAAAAGTAATGCCTTTTATTTTATGACGTTGGCACACAATGTCAGAGGTGAATGTTGGAGGTATGGCAGTAGAGGCTGAACCTTCCCACCAATTCTCCATTATGTTTTGTTACTGTACGACATATGGCAACAGTGGAGCAGTCTGACAAAATGGCATCTGACCTGGAAGTGTGTGGGAAGCAAAGGTGTGTCACTAAATTCCTCCATGCAGAAAAAATGGCACCCATTGGAATTCATGAACACTTGCTGAACGTTTATGGAACCGACCAGTGGATGTGAGCACAGTGAGGCAGTGGGTGTTGTCTTTCAGCATGATGACATTGACAGTGGGTCATCTCCACTTGTGCAGATGTTTATGAGCATGGCATTCGGGCTCTTGTTCATCTCTGGAGAAAATGCAGAGCTAATGATGATGACTGTGTTGAAAAATAGTGTTTTGTATCTGAGAATTTGCTCTGTCAGATAGTGTCATTGTGCTCTTTGTATCTATAGGAAATAAATAGAAGGAATTATTTTCAGAGCGACCTACATATAATGTTTTTTTCTTATCATTAGGCTGCAAAATACTGCACAATAATGCTTGAAACACGATTGTTTTCCTATTCTTCTAAGGACACTGATGAGCCACCCCAAGGTATGTCAATATATCTTCTACTATATGGTTTTCAAATAGCTTAATGAAGGGCTTAAATTTAAGACATATGTTATTATTTTCATTTCTTTATTTTCATAGTGTGCAATGCTAGTTCTCTTTAATGGTTTTTATCTGTTATGCTTCTCAAAATTCTTCATAGCAATTATGCATTTGTATACTTTGAATGTCAGTCATTCACTTACTGGTGTCACTCAATATTCTAATCACAGTTCAGTTTTTCTATCCAGAGAAAACAAAATTAGCTGTATTTCACATGGCATTTACACTTCTTTTTAGATTTTTAGAAAAATCTAGTGAATGATTCCACTTTCTCACTGAGTTCTATATATAACTTGCTTTTACAAATGGCTTAGAAGACTTGTGACGTTGTTTGCTTTTACCGATGAAAACCAAGGAAGTAAAAGATTAATCTTATTTTATTAATGCTGTTCAGATGTTTCTGATTTTTTTTAAATTGAGGTATCCTTAGATATATTTTTGAGGCAAGGACATTAAAAAAATTTTACAACATTTGGTACACAGTAAGAAAAAAAATAGCAGCAGAAGAAACTAAGTGAAATTGAAGTAATATTGATCTGGAAATGTGATCTTCTGTGAGCACAGAAAGATCCAAAGTCTTTATATGCTTAGTTAGGACAGTGCAGTGTAGGCATCCTGAGAAGGTTACTGGCTCTAGAAGCAGGCTGAGGAAGACCCTGTGAGGTAGTTTTTGATGCCCATTTTAGTGGGCTCTGTTTTTCAAACAAAGTTTTGCAAACTGTCTTTTCCATTCCAATAGAGCTGTTTACCATAAAATAAGGTCAGAAGTGCCTTATGTAACCCACAGCCTTCTGATCTTCCAGTCTATTTCAATTAAGACACTGAGAGATTATTCTTAAAAAAAAAATAACACAAAAAATAGCCACCCACAAACTATATGAAGGTTGTCTGCTAATACAGCTATTTTACTGTGTAATCCCTATAAATATTATTGTTATTTTTGTTAAATCTCCAATACACATTAAAGCACTGTGTTGCCCTGAACATAATTAGGTTAATGTTCCATATTTGTAGGACAACTGCTTACACTCTTTAGTTGGTCTGCTGCTAGGTTTTGTTGTCTTGTGGTGATTCCTGACGACTTTCATTAGTGATCCCTGCAGTCAGATTCCCCTTCTGTGTATTAAATAGATTAAATAGATAATATTCAGTAGTGTGACAGAGTGTAATTTATTTATGTCATTATAAGGCTAGCACACTTGAAAGAAAATGTAGCTGTGAAATCTGTATGTTCTTATGAAACAGTTCATACGTGCCATGTAGCTTTAATTTCCCAACTCCAGAACTACTGTTCTGGAACATCATCCCTTCATAAAATTGAAGCCAACACTGATTGGAATTAAGTATCATATGCACAGGAGTTGGCTAAGCTTGCCTCTTTGGGCTGTAAGACCTCTTCTGTTTGGCTTTAGGCTTCTCTGCAGTAGCTGCCAGCCTTGCTTTTTAGGGTTTTGATATTATTCTTTCTCTTTGGACAAAATCTTCACTGAGGACTAACCTGAAGTCATCAAGCTCAATTCATTTGGGATTAATTATATAAAATTAATTATAGAAAACTGATATTCTGACCTTCCCCCTTTTATCACTTTTTATCTCTCTGACGTTATTCCATCATATTTTTTCGTGCATTCATTAATCCCTCTCTTTTCATATTGAAGAGAAATAACCTTTTCTGCATAAAGTGTGCATAGCAATAGATGCAGCTGTTGCATTCTCTTAGCCAGTGGTCAAGACTAAGGTTTATCAGGTTCCAAATTAAGGGACAAAAATCAAGTATCAAACTATCTGGTATCAGCCTGCAGGTAAAACTTGGCAACATTCTGTATTCTCATTGTATCTGCAGGTGAGTGGACCACCCCAAGGCAACGGAGCTGTGCTTTTGTGAATACTCCATTACCGTGTGTTAATAAAGCCATTCATCACATTCAAGAGTTGGAAGTAAAGATTGGGAAATACATTCAACAGGTACATTTATGGTTGAAAATGGCCGAGTGCTTTTTATATCAAGTATTTTTTCAAATAAGATTACTATGGTGATTTTCTCTCCTTTATAGTAAGCAGTGTTTTTTCCCAGAGAATACTTAGCAATTCCTTGATTACATTTTCTCTTCTCTTTCATAGAAAGCCATGAATTTGAAAATGTAATGGTCCTTTTTCTAGCAATATATGATGTTTTCATAGCCTATATAGATTTTGTGAATAGAAACAAGAATAAAGGGAAGCTGAAAATGGGTGCATAGATGAAGAAAGAATGCAATACATTCTGTTTTAAAGTACAGTAAAGCCTTCCCATTAACTTCCTTGAGAATGTGGTTAGTGTTATTTAAATAATTCACACTGGAGTGTTTTCCAAATATTTAATAAGTTTTGTGTATGTCTACACTGCAGTAAGATTTGATTGCTACCATTGCAGATAAGTTATATTTAAATAATTTAGCTTCAGTATTGACTGTGTTGTAATCACTGAGGTACATCAGGAAGACTGTCACACTTTAGTCTTCTACGTCGTTAAATGCTATGCAGTGAGATTTCTGCAACTGCAGCATAGGTACTAGAGGAATCCAAATTGGATAAGCTATAATAATATCTTGATATACAATATAGATAGATAGGGAATTTTGTATTGCCTCATTCAATTTTAGTTAAAATAATGTGAGAACAGTGAAATTGTGTGATAATTTTGTTATTAATATACATAAATTAAATGGATAAACATTCATCTGTCCAGATGCTCATTCATTTTAATGTATTTTCCACTTCTAACTTTGTGTAACAACATACAGAGATTAAAAATAATTTGCAGCCTCTAGACAGTGATGTTGTTACAGCTGTGATTTAAGATGAGAACAGACAAGGGGTTTTTGTAGCGTGTGTAGTCCATGAATACTTTTAAAAATCAAAATTAAGCTTATATACTGAAATGAATATACTCCTACAAATATAGGGAGCCTTAGATTTTACATACCTGCACGTGAGTTTGTTTTCATCCCTGCTAGTATATTAAATGTCATCAGTAACGTGTCCAGTTGACATGGAAAGCCTCGTATGGATATCGCTATATTCTTACTCTGAAAAACAAGACAGACAGTCTGTGCAGTGCTTTGGGGACTGCTTTATCATTCTTTCCAATTCCTGATCTGTTTGGAAACTGGGAATGATTTGAGTGTGTGGTAATTGTAGCGATAAGTTTTTGTTACAATCTTATGACGCAGTTGATAAAGTTTCTGGGCCCAAAAAATTTGTCTGGCATCTTTTAATTTACTGTTCTGGACATAAATCTAATGAAGGAAAAGCGTAGACATTCAGACAGAAACTGTCCAATAGTTTTGAGATTAAATTACAGAGATTAAGAGTGGCAATGTAATTAACAGTGTAAAACGCATTTTAAAAAGCGTTACAAAACTGAGTAATATTTAACAAGTATTCACCAAGAATGGGTTTCATTACCAACCTTTTGGAGATCCTCACAGTTTTTCAGAATTCAAAAGCTTTGTAATTATTTGAAGATATTAAGAAACATAGATTTCTATGCAGTCTGATTAGATCCTTTTACAATACAAAGTTCAGTAGCCTTTTTATTAAGAAACAGAAAATTGTGTATCATCTGAGATGTATAATGGAACTTGTCTTTTATTTTGCAGTATGACCATGTGTATAAGGAGGAGAAAAAGCCATGGTAAGAATTATGCATACAAAATCATACAAACTGTTGTATTTGTTGTAATGTGAGATAATCTTTTGATGAAAAATTAGTGTGACTATAATGCCTTCTCTGTGAACTTCAGAGTTTACCAAGTTCTACTGTTGTGCAAAACACATCTAAAATAAGCACTCACAGTGCCTACAGGAGCTTTTTATTTCAGGAGACCAAAAGTGTTCATGCAGTATTTCTTATATCTTCCCTATTCTGTGTTTAATATTCGAAGATTCAAGGGGATCTTAGGACCCACCTAAATGGTAATTTTTGCTGTGAAGTGTAGTTCAGTTATTGATCTTTCTGAAATTGTGCCTCATCTGAGGTACTTAAATACAGCTCAGTATTCTCATTTTAAGTTCTCATTGCTTTAAGTTACCCAAAACAAAGCTGACTTTGTAATTTTAAATGGAATGAATCGTGATGTGGGCCACTTCATGATGTAGTTCTCATTACAATGATTAAAAAGAAGAGTTTGAAGAGGAGAATGTATCTTATGCATTCAGCTTGTCCTGGCTGTTTTGCTCAACAAAGCATTTATTTCTCTGTGTATTTTTACTTTGTGTCAGATATGCCTATTGAGTCATTTTGTGTTTGCTTATTTATCCAACTCCTCTTCGCTGAACTTCTGCTTCTAAATCTAATTTGAAATCTCTTCCATTACCAAGTCCCATTTTTCTTATCAAATGTCATTATTTTCTATTACTGGAATCTTCCCAACACCTTAGATGCATTTTCAGTTGATCGAAGGGGTATTAATTCTTTTTTTTTTTGCTTCACAGAATCAGTACGTTTCTGTGGATTGCTTTCAACTCTGTACTTTCACATTACGCATGCATGTGTGGTGTACCAGTTTGACTATCGATTGCATTTTGTCCTAGCTGCATGTGACAGGCCTGTATATGCTCTTTAACCTGCACACGTGGGCATATATGGGTTTTGGTTATCCTTCATCACCTTGTTCTCAACTCCAGTAGGCTAATGAGCCTCTTGAGGTCATCTGAGACTTCTGGTTTGCTTCTGTTCTTCTTTAATTATTTGGATTATTTCTTCCCCTCTTTCACTTGCAGGTTAGATTTAGCCTGATCTTATTTTAACAAAAACTTCCTTTTCTCTGCTTTTGAATCTCCCAAGATTTCAAAAGCTTCTCTGCTGGAAACTGATGAAGCCATTGTGTTTCTAAAAAATCTTCAATTGTTTTTCTTCATTTTTGACCCTGAAATGATTATATCCCTTAAGCTGATAAAACTGGAGCTACTTCTGACTTGCAGTGGCAATGTATCTGTGTCTGAGGGTGACACTTGATGCTTCTGCTGCTGAGAAGAGTCTGCAAAGTATAGAGCATATCGATCCTTTCAGTTCAGAACTTGGCAGAATAACAACTTATCCTCAATGGTTTCTTTGGCAATTATGTAAGAACAGAGTTGATCTGTGTAAGTACAAGATGTTAAGGAATCTATTTATTGTATTCTGTAAATAAATATGAGAAAAATCATTCATATGGGAGTTATACAATTAAGAATTCTTTTGAATGACTTGCATTCTTTTTTTTTTTTAACAGTTATTCTATATAACCCAACGTTTAAGTTATAAGACTGAAGAAAGGCACTTCCAACTTAGTGAAAGTAATAATTATGTATCAGTGCTACTTTAAATTCAGTCTAAAATTTTTTAGTGACAGTGGGTTTTATCCACAGGATAACAGAACAGGTCGGTGCTGAATCTAACGAAGATACCTGGTTATCATTATCAACTAGTTTGGATTTTCAAGATGCTAATGTATCTCGTGAAGGTAAAATGCTTTGTAGTACTCAGTGCAGTACTCAGTCTGAGTGGAAATAGTTACTTGCCCTCATTTAACATATGCTTTGCATTTAAAAATGTTTGCTGGCTGCTTGATAGATCTTATGTAAATGATATATGCATCCTTTGAAATCTATCAGTGTATCATTTGTCAAGGTGAAAGACACATGGATTTTAAATGTTATATTAAGTACCATGAAATCATCCTGTTTGCAAGATGGTTATTTACATTATTCTATGTAGATTTACACTGTATTTTAAGCCAGCAGAACAAGTTATTTTGTTTTTCTTTTAATTTCAATAACACATGTGACTGCATCGCTGTTGCAGGGTTTTCACAATACGCTCCTGACACAAAGTTATGTTTCTTACAGTTGGTATCTTTGTTCAGATTAAATGTTTTTTGAATTGTTTTCAGTATTCAAGAGTCTGTGTGCAATTCACACTACAGTCTTTTCAGTACTGCTAACCTGAGTTGATCCTGTCTACACTGAATTGTATAATAAAGTTTTTGTTGAAGGCAGCAAAGCTAAAATCCAGATTTTAAGTAGCTATCCTTATTTTCAATGCTTACAGCTTTTAATCAAAATAATTTGGGGAGTTACTGATCGTTGACTGTAGAATTTGAATGGAAATGTCTTGAATTCTGTAGTTTATGCAATTCTCTTTTTTTTGTGGACGAGGTTAAGGATGATGACCTCAAAACATATTTTACCAAAAACAATTAGCTAGGGAGTTTTTGATAGCCAGATTTTACAGAATAAAATGTTGATGACCCGTTTGTATCATGATGAAAACCAGTGTTGTTTGCTGTTGAGACACTTCACTGAATATTCTTAGGATTGTGATACTTCCTGGGGAACATAAAATAAGTATTCTTAAAAAACAACAACAACAAAAAAGAGATAATGAAGAACTTGGGGTAATTACTTATCCAAGCAACAAGACAAAAATGAAAATTGTGTACCATCTCTATTAGAATGTTTTTGGAATTAAACTGGAGGAAACATGCAAGTTTTGTTTGCAGCCAATTTTTGCTTGCCTTGATACATGTGAATAGGCTATCTTCATATTGATGATGACTATAGAGTGTAAGTTTAAACTATCATAAGAAATAATGATAATGTATTATTAAAGAGCAATGTAACTAATTGTGCTTACTGTGATACACGCAGACAGGATAACTTTGTCTTCGGAATGAAGCTGGAATAAAGAGCCTATGATTAAGCTTTCATAAAAAAATAATATTTAATGTATTTTTAAAGACAGCAAGACATTAACCTTGAAGCAGGAAACAGCAGCTTTGCTACTGGAAGTTACTAAGCTAATTAAGCGATTGGAGGCTGATCGTATGGAGGCAGAAAAAGCTTTGGAGCGGGAGAGACAGCGAAGGAAAAAGCTTGGCATGGAAATTGACAGTATGTCACTTTGGAGGCTTCAGCACTTCCCTGCTGCTGTGCAAAAAGGTATCACTATTGAAGCAAGAGTATTTGTTATTTTCAGTCGGTTCATTACCAAGGAAAATAATTACACTATGAGAATAGTTGTGTTTACTGTAACAGAACTGCAGTATTTACTCTTTTTAATTTGGTATGCTTGAATATATATCCATGGAAAAAACAACAACAACAAAAAAAAAACACCAAAAAAACCCACAGAACACACTATGTAATAGTTTAGCATTGTTTGAGAAATAGCTCAAGAATAGGCAATACACTTAAGATGATGAGAGATACTTGTGTTGGGGCAGGGAATGAGAAGCTTGAACAGTGCTATAAAATAATGCAATTGTGCTAAACCGCAGAATAAACCATCAATTTAAATAAAATAAAATGGGATAAACTTGATTAAAGTATTTGAATTGCTGGATGTTACTATTGATAGAATTCCTCAAAATCCCAGATTCCAAGGACATTTAGTGTTACCTTCTGTGATTAGTTGGCATCTACACTGTAGAATTAAAAAAGAAAAGAAAAAAAAAGCATCTACTTCGCAGCTGTTTGCTATTTGTCTTCTGACTCACAGATCATAACGGGAAGTAGGTATCATCTGAACCTAGACTGAAAATCTGATGCCTGTGGGAAAACATGTAACTAGAAGAAAATTATAAGCATGCATGTATTAGTATTGTCTGTTAGCGTGTAATATGTCAAATGTCACTCATATTCGTTGACAATCTTAGATTAGTGATCAGGCTGGATTACTACTCTTTCCAAATTCTCGCTTAACTATTACAGCTTTTGTATGTCTGTGTTCTTAATACTGTAAAATGCTGACAGCAGTCTTAAAATCACCTGTTTTTAGCTGGGATCACCTGTTCTTTTTAAGGTTACCATGCCATTCTTTGCCCTTGAAACTTGTTCACTTGTCTTTCTACCTTTTCTGGTTGTTTTTTTTTTCTACATACTGTGACTTCTGTTCTTTGGTCATACTTATTACTCATTTTAAGTACGTACCCTGATTGCATAGAACAATTTTTTTTTCTCCTTAGCAGCATTAGTGTAGGACTTGAGTGCATATCACATTATTCTTAAGAATCTCACCCAGCTTTTTTAGCAAATCACATAAGGCTTTGTAGAAAAAATAAAAGTAATTTTAATAATTTTGAAAGCCCTTAATAGAATTGCAGTTCCTGAATAATTTAAACCTTTTAGGAATGAAGAGGCATTTGCTGGACTATTCCATAGTTAGGAATCACCTAAGATACACCCAAAGCATTTTTTTCTCCTGTATGCTTTGTCAAATAAGATATTCGTCACTGTATAAGATGTTAAGAGAAACATGAAAATGCCTTTCTTCTTGGTGTTGAAAGAAACAAAACATGACAACAAATAGCATATAATTAAGAGTGCAGACTACCAGAGCCTTGATTACAAATTTTAATGAATTCTAATGAGAGTGAGTATTGAGGAGAGCTTTGAAAGACTAGAAAGAAACAACTACGTGGTACTCCAGAATAGACAAGCAGGAGAAAGAAAATTGTCTTTCAAACCACAAAACAACTTCTGTGAAAAATAATTGCACTTCTGCCTTGTCACTTAGAGCTTCAGACCTGTGTGGGCACAGGCACCAAGCTCTGGTTTGTGTGATTTGGTGATTTAAACAAAATGAAAACTAGAAGACATGCTTAATGTTGTCAAAGTGAAGGGGTTTTCTAAGAGAGAAGAACGAAGTCCCAAAGATGACAAGAGTCAATTTAATGCGGAATCCAGAATAAATAATTTTCTACTCATTTAGAAGAATCTTTTAATAACAGATAGGCTGATAATAAAGCAGTCAACAGATGTAGAGGAAAGATGACTGGCTGTATCAGAGAACAGATTCCATAGCGGCAGGTTACTTTTCCTTTCAGAATCCACTTTTCTGCGCTGAAATCTGAAGATATGTTAATTATGATGCAATAACTGCTTGAAATCAGGGAATGCTTTTTTGCTTGTATGATTCAAGCTCTTCAGTGTCAACAGAGAATGGCAAACGTTGACAGACACGTTGACAGACATTTTTTAATCTATGTAGTATTCCTGAGTAGTGTTATAGTACTATAGCCATTACATTCTTGACTTTTGCATGAGAGGAAGGGTATAAATGTCATCATGGTTAGTGAACCTATTTTTTCAACTTTTTTTTCCCCAAATAGATTATATTCCTATAGCCAGGGAATAAGCAAGCACAAGATCAAACTTGTAGGCTTTTTGTACAGTGTGACACCATGATATTTCAAGATACCATGCTTGTTTATTGTCAGTAATGGGTGTCTCAGTGGCTGCCAAACTGGTCTTGCAAGTATCTTTGTTTCTGATTTTAAGGCCTTTTTCTCAGTTCCTTTACGTTTGCAACACATCACATTATATGAAGATACTGCATGGCTCTCTGAAGTCTCTCAGTCAACATCTATAAATCTTCAATTCCTTTTCACAGAAGTGCTCCATGTTATCCTGTAGCTTCTGTGGGGGTAGTTTATTATTTTTATATCCAGATGTCTAACAAAATATATCACAGCAGCAAACAATAATCAGGGCCCTAAAATATAGGAAGCAGGACTCTTTCTGTATTAATGCTGATTTGAGGGCTGGCAAATTATCCATTTTTTTCATAAGGAAAACAGTTGAGTTCTAAAGAAATCTAGGTTCTTGAAGTCAGAGATACAGTGGTCAATGTGTCTTCACTTAAGCAGTTTTCATATGATTGGTAGCCATCACAGCTCTGGAATGTCATCTTCTCCTTGTGGTCTGCAGTATTTTTCTTAGACTGAGAGCAGCAGAGCAGAGCAGTATTTATAGCTATTCCAAGAAAAAGGCCTCAGAGAATGTCAGTCGGATCTTCTCAGTTGTGCTTTTGACCACTTTTTACAGTCTTGCTTTGGTATGTTGTAGAAGAGGAAAAATATAGGCTCAGAACCATCATGATATCCCATTACATCTGTTTGTTACTGTGCGGCTGAACTAAAATTAGAGATGGTGGGAAGTCAGTTAATATTCCCAGACACCGATTTGAAAAGCATAACAGTGGTTTGTCTATAATTTTACTGTAGTTTTTTAGAATTGTATTGGATGCCAAAAGGGGACAAACGTTAAGATGAAAAGAAGTGACATAATTTGTAATAGTGAGTTTCTGGATGTGAAATCACAGTCAATACTGTGGTACATATTCTGATGCTCATCATCCTGAGAGTCTGACAAGTTTCTCATGGTCCAGGATATGTAGGATATGTTTTTAATTTGAAATACTTTTCTTTTTTTTTTTCCCTAGAAAGGCAAAATGTGAAGATGGGCACATTCCTGAGAATATATGAGAATAATTTTTTGTTATATTTATTTGCTTATTAGTTTATATATTTATCTTAGCCAATGCCTAACTTGAATTGGAAATAAAAAATTGCTGTTGAGGTGTTACAGATTTTTGTTTGTTTGCTTATTTGTTTTTAAAACAGGAGTTTTGGAGGGGCAGTTTATAATGTTCTGAAAACAAAGGGAGAGGTTGAATAAAGGATCAATATTAAAATTAATTCATAGGGAGGTTAGAAACTGCTTTCAGGAGAAAATCCTATGGCAACTGAAAGGTCAAATTTTCCAAAGCAAAAAAGCTGCGAGAAGGTTAATAATGCAGCTTTGTTCTCCAGCACAGTAATATGAGCTGCAGAGCTATTACTTTCCAAGTCAACAGCAGTAATGCAAGATGCAAAAAATAAAGAATAAAAATATTTTTGGGGGACCTGTTACTTTTGCTTTACAGTTTTGCATTCTCTGTAAATATCAAAAGTTTGGAATAGTAGAACAATGATTTTTAAATGCTGTTAGTGTATGCAGTGATACAGTGATACAATATTTATTTAAAGAAAGAAACAAAACACAGCAATAAAAAAGCAGAAGTTGGGTTGTAAAGATTAACCAGCTCTCCTCCCTTGATTTATCAGTAGGCTGTGGCAGTGTGATGTTGTGTCCTTGGAGTAAATTTGTCATTTTCAGGATTATAATAATTCACAGTATTATCTGTAAAACAAAAAATTATGCTAAAACAGAATTGAGGATAAGGGGAAAAGACCCTCAGGGATGTTATAATTATCCCTAATCTAAGTAATACAAACCCAGGAGATTCTTAATTAAGAGTCTGCATGACCCATTCTGAGTAGGCACGGAATCCTGTTATTTCTTCAGTCTTCCCTTGATTTCCATTATAGCTGACTCCTGCTGCCTTTACATCCTGTAGGACATTGAGGTAATTGCACTGACACAGCCCATCTTCAGAACTGACCTATTCTGAAATATAATAAAAATTCAGTGTAAAACACATTTTTTTTTTTCATTTTACTGTTAGGCATCACTTAGTACGATATAGAAAAGCCACTTACTTGTACAATGTCTCCTCAACTTTTGATGGCAATGAAATAATACGTTTGTAATTTTGTGATTTATGTCTTGTTAACACAGCAAAATGTATCAACTGTTAAGGAATAGCGCCAGATATTCCATAGCTACTTCTCAGAGCTAGAAAGCCTTTTCTTCTCAGTAAAATGTACTTATCTCTCTCAGATTTATGGCAAGAGTTCACTCCTGTTCAGATATTTTTTTTTTCTCTTAATTGATAATCTTTTTCACTGTTAAACATCAGCTGCTGCAGTACAGTTAGAACACAGTCTATAATAAGGCTTTCTTTCTGAGCAAGATGAAATATGTGCTGTCATTCAGCAACCAATGATCTAGTTACATATTTTCTTGCAAGGGCCCTCAGGAAATTTATACCAGAGTAGGAGAAGTAAATGCGATGAAGTGAATTAAGACTGACACTTTTCTGTGTGGCAACATGAATATGTTCTTCTTGACGGCTTTGAATATTTATCTGTAGTCTAAATTTTTTGAAGCCCCATTTAGTTCAGAAAGTGTTCCTGAACTGAAAACAGTTGTCATATTAAGGGGATCTGGGATATATACTTGTCCTGTTTTCCTCTGCATCCGCATACGTCCATTGCTGGTGACTGGGAAGTTTAGTACAGCTCTTTTTGTGTGGTAGCAGCCTCTCAAGATGTGCCTTAAGGCTAAGTGTTTTAATTTCCTTCACAAAAACAAAGTCACCACTCACTCTGAGAATTTACTTGATTGATGTAGTTAGATTATTGAGTTTCAGAACAGTTCCACTGCTAAAGTACTATTTGGTGATTTCTTTTGTAGCCAATGTCCTCTTTTGGCCTTTACAGTAGTTTACAGCAAAATTTTGCAAGTCTTATACTCGGTATTGTAACTGTGTATTTCCTAATCTCACTAAGCACTCACGGTGTCACTCAAATACACATTGTGTGATGCTAATTATCTCTTGAACAGAATACGAAACATGCGCTCGAGATACCTTAGAGCTACAATGGCATTTTGATCGCAAAAGCCGTCAGCTGCGACAGGTACAAAACCAAATACTTAAGATAGAAGCAGTCAGCAGAAGGATTCAGGAGGATGTAGACTTCATGAAGAAACACAGCCCTCTGCTGGAAGAAAAGTTGAATCTGGAGGGTGAAGCTGTGAAGGATGCGTTACTGGCTTATGAAAAGGTGAGTACCAATCATACAAAAAAAACAATCACAAAGATACATGCCCTTTTAGAGCAGCATTATTTTGGCATCACCAGACTATTTTAAATTTTGCAGACAAAGACTGTGAATTGTGTGCCTCAGTGCAGACAATGTGGAAAATATGGAAATGTTAGAAGCTGTCAAAGAAACTAAAATTGTATTATTTTCAGGAGCTGGTGCATTTTTCCCCCCATGACTTATTGGTAATAACATCAATAAATGCTTAATGCAGATAGTTGCAGACTGAACAATCAAAGTGCAGCAGAGCTGTAGGTAGTTTAAAATGGGTATCAGAAAAGGAGGGGTACTGTGTAGCCACAATTTCAGATTTTAGAACTGATTATTTTCTGTGTATGTTTTATAGTTACTTTTAATCTCAAATCTGGAGATGAATCTATTTCAAGATACTGCATTTACACTTTAAAAATGATCTTATGCTTCTGGGTGATTCTGAATAAAAATTTATTTAAACATTTGCTTTATTTTTAACTTCTCACGTATTGAGGTGCCAACAGTCATGTCAAAATACTTCTAAAATAAAAAAAGAGTTAACTAAACATTATATCACATAGATAATATGAGAATTGTTATAAAGTAGCTTCCTTCCAGTTCATTTCTTAGTTAAATGTGAATGGGACATAATCATTACTCTGTGTGTGGATGACGGCTTGCAAATTCTTTTCTTCTGTGTTTTTGGAAATAATTCTCTGCACACCAAAACTTGCATATGGTTCTGACTATGAAACAGCTGGTAGTTTGATCACTGATATATTCTTAAGATACCAGCTAATTAAAAATCAATTTGGTTATTTCAATTTTCATTTTGTATCCTTTTTTTTCTTGTTAATTTCTTAGAATAAATTGTATGCAGTCAAAAAATTAAGATGTTCTAAAATACAGATCAGGAAACAGACTTTTTTCCAAAGACTGTATTAAATCAATACTTTTTCAGTGTCCTTTCTTCTTTTTCTTTCCAAAAAGAGACACCACATATCTTAAGAAAACAGATTTTCTTGTAATTCATTTCTATATTTCATTTCAGCAAAGCTTCTAATTAACAAATTGTGCTCTAATTTACAGGCTGTTCATTACTCCTTTTTTTCCTGTGTGTTTTTTTTTTTTTTTTTTTTTTTTCTTTGTNCAGCACATGTTAAGTTTTCTTTACAGTTGAAACAGTTACTGAATTTTGAATCTCTAGTTTTTAAATCCAGCAAACTATTATTCACAGATTTTGTATCACGTTTTTTGTCGACACTTGTAATACTTTCAAGAGCTGAGGCAAGAGGCATGGGTATAGCTCTCAGTGGACCCGATACTATTGATACCAGTGAAGATTTTGTTTATTGTCTGCATTGTCCTAGGCCCCTGGTTTACACAGGTGACTGCAGGGCTTGCACATGCTTTAGGGTGTTTAGGATATTTAAGTAATGATTCTGTCAGACTACTGAGAGAAACCTCTGTGACTTCTTCCAACTTATTTCTTTCTTTCTGCTCCAGAGGTCACTATCTTCCCATGGAAGTAGCCACTTTTCACAATAACTTCTATGTTTTACAAAAGAATGAATGGCCTCTTGACAACACTTCCTAATATCGTGCGATTTTACAACATCTCGTTGTCTTTCACTAGAGTGTTTATTGCAGTCCATGCAGAATTTGTTGTTATGGCATCACAAAATACCGCTTCAATGTTAAACTTCAATTTTAAAATTACAATGAATCAAATAAATCTAGAATTTTGTTATTATTATTATTATTAAGTTATTCTCATTTGTGACATTGTGTGTGATTTCTATGTAACATCTTTCAGAAAACTTGTTTTATTTGCTTAGGCATCCAAAATACACTGTGATGTTCATTCTGAGCTCATGAAAATTCAAAAGACAATGAAAAGAATTGATGAAGAAGCTAAAAAGAAGATAACATCTATGTATGAAAAAATTAAATGTGCTGAGATGCTACTAAGTCAATACAAGTAAGAGCTATTCAAAACGGTGTCACGCATGTTTGTTTTTAGTAGTGACGATAAAATTACAGAAAATTTGCATTTAGAAAATATTTAAATTCTCATTTTTGTGAAATTGAATAGTTATACCTAAAATATGTTTTTCATGGAATCATTAGAGTTCAGACCTTTAAAGGTCATCTAGTCCAATTCCCATGCAATGACCAGGGACTTGCACAGCTAGATCAGGTTGCCCAAGGCTCGATCCAGCCTCGCCTTGCAAGTCTCCAGGGACAGGACATCAACCACATAACTAGGCAACCAGTTCCAGCCTCACCACCCTCACTGTAAAAGACTTTTTACTTTCTTTGTCTTAGTTTGCATTAGCAAAATAAGGACAGGATAGGGTCCAATAATATACCCAAAAGTAATGTTCTATGAATCAGTTCCTGAACTGTTTTTTGTTTTGTTTTGTTTTGTTTTTTACCTTATTTTATTTTAGAATTTTTATTCCTTCTAACAGAACTAGATGGATAACTGGGTGATTCTAGAGAGCCATGTCAGTCTTTCTTTGTGCTTCTGTGAACTTCAGTGACTACTCCTTATGCAAGCATAGATGTAAAATATTTAAGAGCTGATGCTTTTACTTAGTGAAAGCCTCTTTGCCAAAGAGGATTCTCATGTGTATGTATCTAGGAATTTACATGTCAGACCCTTTTTTTTTTTTTTTTTTTTTGAGAAGACATCAAATTCCAGAAAATTGTTACTAGAAAAAACAAACGCTGTGATTTTCTATGTTGACAGGCTATCAGCAGCCTATCTGACTTTCTAAAAAGATAGAAAATAAGCAGCTACAAATAGTTTGTACACAAGCTCATTGTAGTTCCTGTATTCTGGCAGTGAAATACCATTTGTCTACCAGACTTGTCTAGCATGAAGCTGAATTTCAAATCCTCAAATAACAGTTGTAAGAGTTTCGGGAACTGGTAGTGACCTTTTCATTTGATGTTCCAATTAGGAAGAATTGAGATATTTTTAAACCTGTATTGTAGTGATACACAATAGAATAAAGCAAGACACGCAGTAGAATTTGAGAAGAAAGTATTTGGTACCCTCTGTGAAGGAACACACACTCAGAGGGAAAAGAAGAGGGCATAACTGCTGTAACTGTTTTCTGCTGGCTTTAGATTTTCTGTATGGACAGAAATGGACCATGTATGTTTTCTGTTTCACCTAGTTAATGTATTTCCTATTTGTAGCACATGACAGTGATGTAGACTATTGTGCATCTTGCAACCATTTTTGTTTGTGTGAACAGTAAGTTAAACTACAAATGCTAAGGAATATCAACATTTACAAGAAAAAAAATACAACTCTTTTTTTCCACCCTTCAGTGAGGAAATCAATGGTCAATTCTATGTTTTTCCAGCCATTTGATTGGCTTGCAACTAAACTCATGCCTACATAGCTGAAGTAGATTCTTCAGTTGCTGTCTGAGGAAGATCAGAATAATGCGGTGTTTATAGGTGTGACAAAGGCAGATTTGTGATGGCACAGACTTGAAAGGCTGCTCTTCTGCTGATATGCTTTTTTATATGTTGAGTACAATCAGTGAGAGAACTGAAAATACTGGGGGAGGGTTACGTTCCACAGCACAGTCTGTTATTTTTGCACATATTCACTCTGGTCGATAGTAGCATATTTTTCCATAGGATTGTACTCAAAAAAGTTGTGTCTGATATGCAGTATGCCTGTTACATGTCTGTCATCAGAATAATTCCAAGTGTCATTTATATGGCAGGACAAGGGGAAATTGTTTTAAGTTGAGGGAGGGAAGATTTAGGTTGAATATGAGGGGGAAGTTCTTTACAGAGAGAGTGGTAAGGTGCTGGAACAGGCTGCCCAGAGAGGTTGTGGATGCCCCATCCCTGGAGGTGTTCAAGGCCAGGTTGGATGGGGCCCTGGGCAGCCTGGTATTAGGATATGGAGGTTGGCAGCCCTGCCTGCAGCAGAGGGGGGGTTGGGGCTTGATGATCCTTGAGGTCCCTTCCAACCCAAGCCATTCTGTGTTTCTATGATATGTTGTGAGTGGTGGGACATAACAGAGTAGACATTTGAAGTGTTAGGTTTCATGCTCATGATATATATATTCTGTGACCTTTGGCTCTTGAATTATTAATTGAAGTTATTTTCTTCATCAAACAAAAATAATAAACACCAGCAGTCATTGTAAAATGTTAACCTGATGTCCCTCTATTTCTTTTGCCTTTCACAAAAACCATTCTCTTACACCGCTGTAACAAAAGACCTGTGCGCAGGTTGTGATGAGGCCTAACAGTTCATTGTTGAAGTGTTTTCCTGACTATTGTTGTATTACCTCTGTCTGTAATTATGGGTGGTTTTTCTTCTGGTAATTCAGTGTCTCCTGATACATCTGCGAGTCGAAGTAAGGTGTTTAGCTCCTTCTTTGACTTTGTCTACCCTCTGCTAGTTCATTTTTACATAGAGTTGGTGTCTTACTTGTATAATGGCACCAAAGATAACAGTTACAAGATGACAGAGAAAAAAAAATGACACTGAACTAGACTGATTAAACGAAGATGGCTCTGAACTAGATTTAGCCACTAGTGGAGAAAAGAAGTTGTGACTCTTGTTTTAATAAATGTGTTGAACAAAAGTCTTCTACTCAACTACACTAATACCTGTTCAGAAGTCCAATTAGAAGCTGCAGTGTTGGCAGACTTTTTAAGTACAAGTGAACGGGTAGCCTGAGTAGTTTTGATTTCTGGCTGAAATTGTATAAACGTGCCAGGTTGGGTGTTTTGAAATTCTCTCATGCATACCTGCTCAAGAAACGTAGTAGAGAATCAAAATAAATCTTTACTAATTCGGATCTGCTTTACATTTTCCTTTATGGAGAGGGACTACCTTGGAATATTTCCAGATAGATGGATTCACTTCGTGTGTATTTCTATTAGGAATGAGTTAAAGCATTCTGAATTTATTTGGACCGAATACTGTATGAAGTTAAAAGAAACAGAGGAGAAGATTATAAAGGATGAAAAACACCTTGAGGAGTTAGTGAAGCAAAAAGCAGAAATCCAGGAAGATGCAAAATGTTGGAACAGCAAAGTGAGTCTTGAATATTTATAAACAAGCAAGTAAATGAGTATCTTTTATTGAAAAGTACAGGAATGCCTGAATATTTTTGTATGTTTAAGAGTTATTATCCTCTGTAAAAGTAAAAATACAGGCTTTGATTTAAAAGTAAAAAGTGGTAGAATTGTACAGAACTCTATTGTCCATTCTTGTACTGTGCTATTAATGTTTATTTATTAAAGTTATCAATCATCTTACATTGCTTTGAGTGATCTACATATTTTCAGTTGTATGCACATCTACCTAATACTGGTTATCCTTCTAAGTCACCTAAATTCAACATTTAGCAGTACAACATGAATGTCCTTTTGAATTTGTTTTTTTTTTTTTTTTTTTTTTTTTTTTTTTTTTTNTCTCAGATTTATGGCAAGAGTTCACTCCTGTTCAGATATTTTTTTTTTCTCTTAATTGATAATCTTTTTCACTGTTAAACATCAGCTGCTGCAGTACAGTTAGAACACAGTCTATAATAAGGCTTTCTTTCTGAGCAAGATGAAATATGTGCTGTCATTCAGCAACCAATGATCTAGTTACATATTTTCTTGCAAGGGCCCTCAGGAAATTTATACCAGAGTAGGAGAAGTAAATGCGATGAAGTGAATTAAGACTGACACTTTTCTGTGTGGCAACATGAATATGTTCTTCTTGACGGCTTTGAATATTTATCTGTAGTCTAAATTTTTTGAAGCCCCATTTAGTTCAGAAAGTGTTCCTGAACTGAAAACAGTTGTCATATTAAGGGGATCTGGGATATATACTTGTCCTGTTTTCCTCTGCATCCGCATACGTCCATTGCTGGTGACTGGGAAGTTTAGTACAGCTCTTTTTGTGTGGTAGCAGCCTCTCAAGATGTGCCTTAAGGCTAAGTGTTTTAATTTCCTTCACAAAAACAAAGTCACCACTCACTCTGAGAATTTACTTGATTGATGTAGTTAGATTATTGAGTTTCAGAACAGTTCCACTGCTAAAGTACTATTTGGTGATTTCTTTTGTAGCCAATGTCCTCTTTTGGCCTTTACAGTAGTTTACAGCAAAATTTTGCAAGTCTTATACTCGGTATTGTAACTGTGTATTTCCTAATCTCACTAAGCACTCACGGTGTCACTCAAATACACATTGTGTGATGCTAATTATCTCTTGAACAGAATACGAAACATGCGCTCGAGATACCTTAGAGCTACAATGGCATTTTGATCGCAAAAGCCGTCAGCTGCGACAGGTACAAAACCAAATACTTAAGATAGAAGCAGTCAGCAGAAGGATTCAGGAGGATGTAGACTTCATGAAGAAACACAGCCCTCTGCTGGAAGAAAAGTTGAATCTGGAGGGTGAAGCTGTGAAGGATGCGTTACTGGCTTATGAAAAGGTGAGTACCAATCATACAAAAAAAACAATCACAAAGATACATGCCCTTTTAGAGCAGCATTATTTTGGCATCACCAGACTATTTTAAATTTTGCAGACAAAGACTGTGAATTGTGTGCCTCAGTGCAGACAATGTGGAAAATATGGAAATGTTAGAAGCTGTCAAAGAAACTAAAATTGTATTATTTTCAGGAGCTGGTGCATTTTTCCCCCCATGACTTATTGGTAATAACATCAATAAATGCTTAATGCAGATAGTTGCAGACTGAACAATCAAAGTGCAGCAGAGCTGTAGGTAGTTTAAAATGGGTATCAGAAAAGGAGGGGTACTGTGTAGCCACAATTTCAGATTTTAGAACTGATTATTTTCTGTGTATGTTTTATAGTTACTTTTAATCTCAAATCTGGAGATGAATCTATTTCAAGATACTGCATTTACACTTTAAAAATGATCTTATGCTTCTGGGTGATTCTGAATAAAAATTTATTTAAACATTTGCTTTATTTTTAACTTCTCACGTATTGAGGTGCCAACAGTCATGTCAAAATACTTCTAAAATAAAAAAAGAGTTAACTAAACATTATATCACATAGATAATATGAGAATTGTTATAAAGTAGCTTCCTTCCAGTTCATTTCTTAGTTAAATGTGAATGGGACATAATCATTACTCTGTGTGTGGATGACGGCTTGCAAATTCTTTTCTTCTGTGTTTTTGGAAATAATTCTCTGCACACCAAAACTTGCATATGGTTCTGACTATGAAACAGCTGGTAGTTTGATCACTGATATATTCTTAAGATACCAGCTAATTAAAAATCAATTTGGTTATTTCAATTTTCATTTTGTATCCTTTTTTTTCTTGTTAATTTCTTAGAATAAATTGTATGCAGTCAAAAAATTAAGATGTTCTAAAATACAGATCAGGAAACAGACTTTTTTCCAAAGACTGTATTAAATCAATACTTTTTCAGTGTCCTTTCTTCTTTTTCTTTCCAAAAAGAGACACCACATATCTTAAGAAAACAGATTTTCTTGTAATTCATTTCTATATTTCATTTCAGCAAAGCTTCTAATTAACAAATTGTGCTCTAATTTACAGGCTGTTCATTACTCCTTTTTTTCCTGTGTGTTTTTTTTTTTTTTTTCTTTTTTCCTCTGTGGCCTTAGGAAAGCAGCACATGTTAAGTTTTCTTTACAGTTGAAACAGTTACTGAATTTTGAATCTCTAGTTTTTAAATCCAGCAAACTATTATTCACAGATTTTGTATCACGTTTTTTGTCGACACTTGTAATACTTTCAAGAGCTGAGGCAAGAGGCATGGGTATAGCTCTCAGTGGACCCGATACTATTGATACCAGTGAAGATTTTGTTTATTGTCTGCATTGTCCTAGGCCCCTGGTTTACACAGGTGACTGCAGGGCTTGCACATGCTTTAGGGTGTTTAGGATATTTAAGTAATGATTCTGTCAGACTACTGAGAGAAACCTCTGTGACTTCTTCCAACTTATTTCTTTCTTTCTGCTCCAGAGGTCACTATCTTCCCATGGAAGTAGCCACTTTTCACAATAACTTCTATGTTTTACAAAAGAATGAATGGCCTCTTGACAACACTTCCTAATATCGTGCGATTTTACAACATCTCGTTGTCTTTCACTAGAGTGTTTATTGCAGTCCATGCAGAATTTGTTGTTATGGCATCACAAAATACCGCTTCAATGTTAAACTTCAATTTTAAAATTACAATGAATCAAATAAATCTAGAATTTTGTTATTATTATTATTATTAAGTTATTCTCATTTGTGACATTGTGTGTGATTTCTATGTAACATCTTTCAGAAAACTTGTTTTATTTGCTTAGGCATCCAAAATACACTGTGATGTTCATTCTGAGCTCATGAAAATTCAAAAGACAATGAAAAGAATTGATGAAGAAGCTAAAAAGAAGATAACATCTATGTATGAAAAAATTAAATGTGCTGAGATGCTACTAAGTCAATACAAGTAAGAGCTATTCAAAACGGTGTCACGCATGTTTGTTTTTAGTAGTGACGATAAAATTACAGAAAATTTGCATTTAGAAAATATTTAAATTCTCATTTTTGTGAAATTGAATAGTTATACCTAAAATATGTTTTTCATGGAATCATTAGAGTTCAGACCTTTAAAGGTCATCTAGTCCAATTCCCATGCAATGACCAGGGACTTGCACAGCTAGATCAGGTTGCCCAAGGCTCGATCCAGCCTCGCCTTGCAAGTCTCCAGGGACAGGACATCAACCACATAACTAGGCAACCAGTTCCAGCCTCACCACCCTCACTGTAAAAGACTTTTTACTTTCTTTGTCTTAGTTTGCATTAGCAAAATAAGGACAGGATAGGGTCCAATAATATACCCAAAAGTAATGTTCTATGAATCAGTTCCTGAACTGTTTTTTGTTTTGTTTTGTTTTGTTTTTTACCTTATTTTATTTTAGAATTTTTATTCCTTCTAACAGAACTAGATGGATAACTGGGTGATTCTAGAGAGCCATGTCAGTCTTTCTTTGTGCTTCTGTGAACTTCAGTGACTACTCCTTATGCAAGCATAGATGTAAAATATTTAAGAGCTGATGCTTTTACTTAGTGAAAGCCTCTTTGCCAAAGAGGATTCTCATGTGTATGTATCTAGGAATTTACATGTCAGACCCTTTTTTTTTTTTTTTTTTTT
>JACDJE010000231.1:1137507-1167507 GCA_016647715.1 Pavo muticus
TTTTTTTTTTTTTTTTGTCTTGAGGTGACACATGAAGCCCTCTCCTACAACATGCAGAGTGATAGCCTGCTTTACTTGAAATTCCCCTATTTTCTCTAGTATTTGTCTGACATTCTTTTTGGAATCTTGCATTGTTGTAGGCAACAGTTAAAAACATGAAGTGGAGATCCTCATGCAATCTGACTGGGCATTTTCAGTTAATTTACTGCTTCATATGTGGAGCCACTAGAAAAAAAAAGAAATAAAAAAAAAAGGAGGAAACAAGCCAAAAGCAATGCTTAGGTGCCTAAAACAGGACTTAGATGGCCACAACAGAACTTGTCATGTGTACATGTATATATGTGCGCATATATATAAAAAATATAAAATATCAATAGTAATAATAATAAAAAAATCGGAGTCTCCCTCAGTGGAGATATTCAAAAGCTGTTTGGCCGTGGTCCTGGGAAACCTGTAATGGGTGGGCCAATTCATGTCCAAAATAGGTAGACAGATAAAGTCATATTGGACAGTCTCTAATGGGTTTCTTTATACCTTTTGTTTCTAGTGCTCAACTGTTTATTAAAGTTTTCTTTCTATTACTGGCACCAGCAATTGCTACTGATAGAATGTTTTCAAATGTAATTGTGGCTTGTACTACTGTTTGAAAAAGAGGACAGATTTCATACATAGCGATAGAAAACAAAGAAACAATGAGTTGAGGTAAAAGAAAAAGTAACAACGGAACAGCGTTCATAATGTTCAAGCACACGGAGTGAACTTTTAATTCTAAGTCTGTATTCATAATTTGACAACAGACACCTTCATACCTCACATCTCTCTTTGAAAACCACATAAATGTCAGACGTGCAAAATGAATAAATTTAGGAGACAGAGGTCATTGCAAGCTTTCTTTTTGTGTGTGCGTGTGTGTGTGCTGTTGATGCCTGAGTTGTGTTTTAAGAAGAATGAGAAGAATAAGAAAAATGCTTTCTGTTTGAAATTACCAGCAGAGTTATATTAGAAGGGATTTCAGGGTACCATCTAGAATACTTTTCATATTGTGGCAGCATATCAAATTGTTCTTGTCAAAATGTTTGCTCTAAAAACATATGAAAAAGAGAAAAACATTCCTGAATCATCCTCTTTAAGTACTATCAATTGAAAAACTGGAACACTTTGCTCATAATTGATTTGTGAGTTATTTTCCCTGCAAATGTAACCAGTTTGTCTTTCCCACACTGTCCTGAAATATTTCTGTCTTGTTTTAAGAATATTTTACATACAAAAAGATACTGTTGTTCAGTCTCCTTTTCCTAGATTACTAAAGGTGCTTCTCTTCAGTCTTTCTGAACAGAATGTTTTCTAATCCCTAACCATTCCTTCTCTGTGAACTCTCTTGGTTCGTTTGTTTATTCATTTATTTATGAGTTGGAATGGATTTTTAAAGGTCACCTACGGCTAGATCAGGTTCCCAGAGTCCCGTCTAACCTGAGCTTGAGTGTCTGGAATTAGGGTCCCCGAAATGGCCGCACTACTTCAACTGAGACCTTGATACATCTTCCGTTTTCATTCCTAATGTCCAGGACTATTTAATAGATGTTTTTAACTATATATTTACATAATTATTTCCTATTTAAAATCAATGAATCATTGTGGCTGTCTGCCTAGTTTAACTGGTCTTTAAGCAGTTGTTTCCTGTTTTGAATTTGTGTACCATATACCTACAGAGCGTAGCACTTTGTATTTGTTTACCTTTAATTTAGCCTTGTCGATTATATGCCAGCTTCTAGTTTATCATATTCCAGTTAAACCTGTATCTCTATGGAGATTGTATCGGTAAACTCTGCCCGGATATCTATGTTGCTTCAGCCTCTGCAGGGTAGTGATAGAGGAATGAAGCAAAGTGTTATTCAATTTCTGTATGAATCTGTGTTAGCTCAATAGATATATTGAGATATTAAGGAAAATCTTAGAACTGAAAGGAATTAAAAGTATTCTGTTCAGTTACACAATATATAGAATGGCCTATAGAATTTGGTATGTCATGTGAATTAGCAGACTGTGAGAGTGTGCTTACTGATACTATGAAGTCTAAGGATTCAGTTTGGATACATAACAATGGGAACGTGTGTATGAATAGCATTGCATGAAATATCTTCAGTTACTGTTTAATAGACTGCCCTTTAATTATAATTTAAAATACATTGTTTAATTTTTATGAAGAAATGTAAGAGATATCTCTATTAATTACTAAAATATATTTTAGGTAGAAGATTTGAATAATAAAGTAACTGCACAAGCTGATGAGAACGTAAAAGTATCCGATGATTGTTCTGACTTGGTTAAAGCTGTGGAAGAATTGGTAAGTTCTTTATTATTTTATATAAGTAAAAATGTATGCATACTTGCATCTTCTGTGTTGACCTGACTTATTCTGACTTATGCTAAAAGTATCTTAATGTTTTAATGACCCTTAGAAATCCACCAGGGAAATTGATCTACAAAATAGAAAGCAAAAGCTTCTCAAAATCAGTGAAGCACTGGACATTTTGAAACGTGAAAATGAAGGACTCCAAGGAGAAAGTGAAGAGTTTTTGCAAAAACTTGGAAATTGGTAATGTTAGCAATATAAATATTGGAAGCAAGTGTTGTCTTATCACTAAAAGTACACCTATAAAACAGAACCTTGCTTTTATTTTTTTTCTGTAATACACCATTTCAATAACATCAGATTGCTTTAGGCTGAAATTTATCATTGGCATTTTTTGACATTCATCTGAAAGAGGCAAAATGAAAATTCTGCCAAAACCAGAATACACGGTTTAACGAAATAAAATTACGAAGTTTCTGAAATTCTCTTTGTTAACATAGGCCTCAGTCCCAAAGGCATTTCAGTAAATCTTCTGTGGACTTTATTTGTTTTTTTTTTTGTTTGTTTATGATATTTACACATTAGAATCTGAATATTGTGTGTATCTGTTTTTCTTTGAATTCTTGTAAGACATTATGCAGGCATTTTTTGTAGATCCTCAGTTTATTGATTCCAGATAGCTGTACTTTAAACTGTATTTTGCATAATACTCCCAGTGCATTTATAATATAACAGCAAATAAAACAGATTTTCAGTTCTTTCTTCATTTAGATACCAGTGTCTGTTGGTTTTAGGTGTCTTACGAAAAGCCCAACAAAAAGGAGGAGTGCTATTTGTATGGAATTTTATTTGAGTAATACAGAAATCATAAATCCTTGATCTTACTGGGGTTCTTGGCTAAATAAGATGTGTTTTAACTAAAGACTATAAATATTGTTCTCTTGGGGGTTTTGCCATTAAGTGCAACAAGAAGCAGGATGTTTGGTTATGCTCAAAACTTTTAAATGCACTGATCTGCTACTCACCTCTTGCCTTATATTGGCAATATTTGGTATGTCAGATCACTACTGTGATACTCTGAGCCTATGAGGCAGAGATTTGATTGTTTCCTGGTTTCAGCTGGGAGAGTGCCAATCATGTACCTGTGTGTTGGTTGTTGCTGAGCCATGAGACCTGCTGCCAGGTTACACCACAACAGACTGTAATTATTTTTTTTCTCACAGTGAACTGCCAATTTCTATACACTCCCCAAAACTTATCTCATGTGGTGGTTGTCAAATAAGAAGTGAAATTGTTCTTGTAGTTCAACCTTTATATTTTCAAAGAGAAAAAGAAAGCAGTGCAGGGGTGAAGTATTTGCCTTACACGACCTTATTTCCTCGGTATGGTATTGGAAAGAAGTAAGTAGTTTTCATCTTAGCTACATTAGACCAGGTAAACACCAATGTGTCCCAGCTACAAAGAAGGCTAATGGCATCCTGGGCTGTGTTGGGAGGAGCGTTACCAGTAGGTCAAGAGCAGTGATTCTTCCCTTCTGCTTATCTATGGTGAGGCTACACCTGGAGTGCTGGATGCATTCTGAGGCTTTCAGTAGAAGGGAGATGTGAATGTACTAGAGAGAGTCCAATGCAGGGTCATGAATGTGACAAAGGGCCTGGAGACCCTCTCCTATGAGGAGAGGTTGAAAGCTGGAGCTGTTCAGCATGGAGAAGTCTTGGGATGACCATAATAATGTTTGTAAATACATGACGGGAGGTTTAAAGAGCATGCAGCCAGGGTCTTTTTAGTGGTGCCCAGTGCCAGAACAAAAGGCAGTGGGCACAAACTGGAAGACAGGATGTTCCCTCAGAGCACCAGGAGCACTTCTGTGCTGTGCAGGTGACGGAGCACTGGCGCAGGCTGCCCAGAGGCTGTGTGTGGGGTCTGCTCCTCGGAGACCTTCAGCAGCCGCCTGGACGTGGGCCTGGGCCCCTGCTCTGGTGTCCCTCATGGAGCGTGGAGGGCCCTGCCAGCCTCAGCCATTCTGGGATTCTGTGATTCTATGATAAAGGTTAACCGTGAAAGTATAGGTAAAAAAATTGGCGGCATATAATTGTTTGATATGAATGAACTATCAGGGCTTACACTCATGAATGAAGTAAGTTTAAAGTTTTGGGGAAGAGCTTGGTGTATTCAGCATCAGATAAATGGATGATGAAATACTGCCTTTACTTTTGATTTTCAAATATTTTATCTTTGCTTATTTAGTACGGAGTTTTCCTTTTAGTAAGTAGACTTTATAAAAGAATTTTATTTTGACAGTTCAAGAGCAAAGGAGGCATATCAGTCAGAAGTCAAAACTCTCAGCAAAAGCATAGAGAAGTCTGAAGAGCAAATAGAAAGACTAAATGAAGAGCTTTGTAAAGCTGAATTATCTTACAAAGAAAAAAAAGCAAAGTATGAAGAAATCCAAGGAGAAATGACTGCAGAAAAGATCTCTTACAAGGTTGTAGGTTTTTATTTGATTTTAATGTGGAAGAAAAAAAGCAAACACGTCTGCAGCAGGGAATTACTAGGCAAGCAACAAAATAATAAGCAAATAATAATCTAGGATTTCTATGTTTTACTATGTATTTTAAAACACTTGAAAATATGAAAAATAACAGTAAGTTCTGGAAGAGAAAATAAATCTCTTATTAAATGGACACAGGTAGCGTCAGGCTAACGATTAAAGTTTACAAATATTAAAGCATTCAAAAATTCTGCTATTTATATGTGATTCAACAGGAATACTAACAAGTAACCTCATTCTTATGTAACTAAGTGATTAGAAGAATTTGCCAATCAATATAGTTTTATTTGATAGCAAATGTAGACATTGTGCATGAGATACTGCATTAGAGTAATTATTTAATTATCATTAGGATATAATTAGTTTTGTAGAATTGAAATTTAAATTCATTCTTATATATAGGTCTTGCCCTGACTGTATTAGAAGATTTTTGTGGGTTTTCTTGCTTGACGTAATTCTTAATAAATAACATTGTACATGTGCATTCAGAAATATGTAAAGGAAATAAAAAGAGAAATTTTCAGGGCAGTTTTTATACCAGGGAGATATAAATGGTGTTTTGTATATTTTTCATTAGTGTTCTTCTACTGTATACAAAGTATAGATTGCCTGGAAGGAAGGACTTCAACGTTTTATTTTCTGTAACAATTTCAAGATTTCCTAACTTTTAATCAGTAAAATTAAGAACTTTCATAGTATTTTCTAGACTGTAGTATGCATTGACATGTAGGGTACTTCACGTTTTTCCTAAGTAAGTAAATCCAAGTACTAGACTCTGCCTGAAAAACAGAAAAGAGGAATTGTTGGATGTGATTTAAAACAGGACCAGTTGAAAGGCTTTTAGAGCCAAAGGGAAAAACTGTAAAGCTAGAGAACTTTAGAGCCTTTCATTGTGCCAGGTCTTCTCTTGCATCAAATTTATATTACTGGCAATATCTGAATTTGCACCATGTAGGTTTGCCCTATAAATTGTCTTTTTGGTATATTATGCTGTTCTATGGCTATTTGTTTTAATGCTAAATTTGTTTTGTCTTGTTTATATATAAATTTGCCAAGCACCATTTTCTCTGCATGCTTGGTGTTGTGTGCTAAAACTTACACATGAATGGATGTTCGACAGCATGAGCAGGGAGTCTTTTATGGTGCTTTCTTTTCTTTTCAACGGATACTTCATGGGTGCTAAAAATTAGTCTAAGAAATCAGGATTTTAGAAGAGTTTTAGGAAAACATCCCTGTTTATTTTCTTAATTTATATTTTTCCCTTAACCATTCAAAATTAATTTAGAATTGATGTTTATCTCTTCTGTGAAAATTTCAGTTATATTTTGAATTTTTAAGATCCATGACATTCTGTGATAACTTCAACAGCTTCATTATGTGTTGTGTGAAGAATGAGAGGTTTTATTTGATTTCTGCCCAGAATATACTATATTCATATAATGCCCTAGTTCTTATTTTCAAATATGGAATGATCAGACATTCCAGATTTGCTTTCTACAAGTCCCATGTTACTTTACAGACTTTTATGTTCTTTTTCAGGCTGAAGACTTCTGATCTATTAACTTATTTCATGAATGAAAACTGTCCTGTATCTGTCATCATTCTGTTTGCTCAGTACTTTTTCCAATTCCATTATTACGGGTGAAGAGGGAGCAGGATTAGAACTGCAGAGAATATTCAATATTTAGATGCACATGCAGTGCAGGGCTTATGCAGTGGTATAAGGAGGACCTCTATTTTGTTCTCTTTGCCTTTCTTAATAGTTCTTAACATCACATTTATTCCTTTAAATGCAATGGAGCTTTTTATTCAGTGTCAGGGAGCTGCCTGTTTTGCCTTTGTGATCTTGTTCCTGCTTTACTATTAGCAAGCTCAGAGTCCAGTCTTCTACAAATACTTGGTCCTAATGTCCAAACATACATTTACCTTTATTGAATTTTGTCTACTGTAAATAAGTAATCTAGATGTTAAAATAGTGCTTCTGGTCATCTGTTGGTCTTACATTGTCTCTAGCAGTCTTCCTATTCAGATGTATTTGGAAAAGGATTTGTTACTAGTTCTTACGTACTTTGCATGTTTTTCTAAAAACTCTTATTTAGCTTCCCTGATGGTATTTTTTGATTTAAATAATCAAAGTTCAGGATCTTTTCTGTTTTGCTTGTTTTAGACGTAATTTCAAATGTTGGAGGATACAGTCTGGCTGCTAACAGCTTCCCTTCTGTTTAGTGGTGTTGATTTTTCTATTTGATGTCTCCAAAACATCCATCAAAACCTGATTTGCATGTGCTTTGAGCCTCTAGTATGATATATATAAATAGTCTCTGTCTGGCTTGCAAATATTTTACTTTCTCAACTATCCTTCATAACGTTTTTAATATACTAATGATAAAAAATCCATTTTTGAATGTTGACTACAGCGTTACTTTTTGGATTTTGTTGTTCCTTAATCTCCCTAGTCAAGTCATAGATAGTGTTAGTATCCTGGGCATGCAGCCAGTCAGCAATGTATCTCATTTATGGTTATGCATTTATGGTTAGAGACAGAATTTCATTTTGTTTGTTTGTTCTAGTTTCTTTCTTGGCACAACTTCTACATTAAGCCATTGTTAGTGTCTCATCTCCAGTGATAGCTTTCTAGTACCTCTTAAGTTGATTCAGTACCGTCGTTGTTGAGTACCTCCATTTCTAACAGTGGCAGTTATCATTCTGTTATCGGTTCTAATGATTATGGTTAACCTATGGTTAATCTCAGCTACCATAACAGCTAAAGTAGTGTGGTTATATTTTCAAAGCATAAACACATGAAGGCACACACAAAGATGGCCAGTAGCAAGAGCTAATTACAAGGTAAAAGTTGCTAGTTCAGTGAGAATAGAATGCGGAGAAGCCAAGATACCTCTCTGTCTAAGCAACAGTTGAATAGTGCTGAATTTTGAATATGTCCTTATAAATGATGGTGCAATTTAAAGTTGATTGTCTGGTCTCTGCTGATATTTTGTTAGAGCAATTACAATCCCTTGGTGTGTCTGACAAAACATCTGTCTGTAACCACCAGTTAAACTGTCTCTGTGGGCTACTGAGCAGAATGAAAAATATATTCACACAATCACCATGTGTTATCATCAGTCATTCTAAATGATGCTGCATTTTGGAGAGCAGTCCAGAAGCTACGTACAGTTCATCTAAGGCTCAGTAGATTTAGATTCAGATAGGTGTATGAATGTGTGAGGGGGTAAGAAGGCCCATGGGCACTGATTTTTGCTCAGTTTTCCTTGGAGGAGATGTATGAACTTTTATCTGGAAATAAAAGTCTTCTACTCACTGATCACAGGATTTCCTTGAAGTGTGCTTTCTACATGAACACTTGTCTGCCTGTCTCCTTTTCTCATGAAGTTTCTAATAATCTTTGGGACTGAGGGCTTGAGAATAATTGGATATTCTCTCACCTTCTTCTGTATTTCCATATGTATGTAGCATCTGAGAGATTCTTATGATCTGCTTATGCAAGAACCTCTTTCTATAAGTGCTGATGGCATGTGCTTCCAGAATGCAGATACAGATGGGAATTAAACATCTTGAAGAAATATATTTCAACAATAGAAGGGATTGAGTCTGTTTCTAACTTTACTGTTGGCCATGTTATGCCTAGTTTTGCCTAAATAATGCCCCTAATTCACTTAAAAGAAAACAGAAAACCCTAATTAGGATTTGGCTTAGATTGTAATCAGGTATAGTTTAGTTATGATGGTCTGCTAATGTGACATACATTAAGCTAGAGGTTTTCAGTGTGCAGACTAGAATAATTTATTTAACTGTAATCCTAGAAGTGGTGTGAGTAGAACACTCATATAAGAAAAGGATGAAACATGTTCAGATTTTTACTAGAAATTACGAAAAAAGTCCCATCATAGACTGACAGAAGTTATTGAGATTTATTAAAATTTCAACATTTGATATTCCGTTTCGTTTTAGGTGAGCCATCTCAGCTGCTTCATGTATTTAATTATCTTAAGCTGCAAAAAAATAAAAAATAATTAAAAAATTATGTTAGTGGTATATTTATTCAAATTTAAAATATATTCTTCCTTTTCTTATAGTGTAGTCTATATTTATTTAACTACTGTGCATGAGTAACTGTTGTAATTTCATCTTTTGTATTGTTTTATGATAGTCGAGAGAAAATTTAAAAGTTATGCTTGTCCTTACTGTGATGTCATTGCTGTTGTGTATTAATTTATTTTCTTATGTGTTGCATATGACTTTTTTTTTTCCCAAAGAATTTGGAGTGGAATCTTACACAAGAAATTCAAGATGCAAAAGGAATTTGCAAAGTGATTCAGGTAAATATGACATTAACCTATTTACTTGAAAGCTAAGTTTTCCTTCTGCATTCTTTTTACTTCCTACCATAAATTAGCTTTGAGTACCTTGTAGCCAATTTATGTAGAAAGGCAATGGGTTTTGCTAAATAACTGAGTTTGTTGTTTTTATATTCAACTAGGAAAATGTAAATACTCGTGAAAACTTGGAATATTTTAGTTGTATCCAAGATGTTTGCTCCAGTTTGCTAGAAAAAAACACAACAGCTTTCAATAATAATTCATATATGCAGAGACAGTATCATTTGAATTTGTATTTTTCTTACTTCAGTTTCTGTAGAAAGTACAATCGGACTCTTACCATACTTGATTCTGATGCATGTATATATAAAAAGAGCCATTTTAACACCATTTGATTTTCCCCTGGTGTGAACTACTTAATTCACACAAGATGTGCTGCTCTTACTTTTTTGATTGTCAAATGTAAGCCTTTTTTGTCCGGTCTTCATTGCTGCTTTTCAACAATCCTCAGGCAAGCATTGATACAACTTCAGATTTTCTTACTGAAATTCCAAGTAGGGCATTACCATCCATTTCCATCCTTTGGAAAATCAATTCCCTCAGGTGCCTCCCTTGAGAGCATGTGTAATGGTCATATAACATGTGTTGTAGTAACTGTAAGTTCTTAATGCTTCAAGCAAGACACAGAGTGGAAGCTCCAGGACTGTTTTCTGAAGAAATCCTCAATTTCTGCATTTAGCGTCACCAGTAAGAGACAGGGAGGGGGCCTTAAGTTGGGATTATCAGAACCAGGCTCTAGCTTCTGTGTGATTGATGATAGTCTGAGCAGCAGCTTTCCAGACAACGAGATAACAGAAATTAAGAGATTACTGGTTAGTCTTCTAAGGTTGGAAACCTTCTCTGGCTTCTTTTGTGGTTGTATCAAACAGGAAAGAAATAATCTGAGAGGTCTCAAAGGCTGTTCTCAGATTTACTGTGCTGACCATAAGTTCTTCTGAGATCTTTGTTTCCCTCTCACTCCCCCGTCTTTTTTTTTTNAGAGAAGTCCGATCCTTTTTATTTGCTTGTGGATATTCAGTCTTCATCTTTCTTCTGTTACAAAGCTTGTTCTCTTCCATTCTGTGATTTTGAACTTGCAAGAAATTTAGAGTAGAACCTAGTACATACATTTCACGCTTCTAGAAAGAAAACCTTTAAGAGGGATCTTGCAATTCCTTTGCATCCCTGACATAAGCAAGAAGTGTTGAATACTCCTCTTCTAAGCCATGTGGTGCTCAAGGTTATTGCCATCCTGTGTGCTTGTGGCTGATACACAGCTTCCCTCTGATTCTCAGATTTTGCTTCAGAGAAGGCTGAAGGGAATGCTTTTCATCGCGACTGCTGCAGCATAACAATTTTCATTTGCTGCTTCTGAACATCTTCAATTTCTTTGGATTCATTGCTGATAATTTTTTATTATTCGTTGGAACTAAAAATTGCCACCTTCTCTCTTGGTTCTTGCAAAAATCCCCCAGTAGCCTACTTCTTTCCTTCTACAGACAGGAACAGAAGAACAGTTCCCTAATGGGAAATAAATTCACTGCTCAGGACTTTTTTCATGGTAGTTCATGTGTTTTCACAACAAAGAAGTTCATCTTTATAAGTATCTTATACTTCTTGTAATGTTTATTTTCAACTACAACTTTTTTTTCTTTACAATTTTTTTTCCAAAGCCTTTTTTTTTTTTTAACTGGTTCTTGGTGTCACGAGTGTTTTTCTTACTAATAGGACAAAACATAACAACAATAGCAAAGGCTACTGAAAGAACAAAATCTATTATTAACTAGTGACTGTAAAAGTGCTTAGGAGTTTAGAGGAAAGTCTTTTCTGAGGTAGTTAAAGGGAATTTCCTACTGCCATCCTAGTATAACCACCATCAATCCGGAATTACTTATGGTTTTCTGGGAAGCTTTTCTATTCTACTTACCAATCATTTTGTCACCTGAAACTTCATCCATAACTTCAGCTAGCATTGTGAATTTGAAAGCTCTGTTGCTTTTACTACTAGAAACACTTCAAGTAAAGGTGAATATAATCATAGTTTGTAGACTATGATTAAAACTAAGGAAAGGAGTTATTTTCCACCTAGAACTAAAAGAGTAAGTCATGTGTATGGTCATTCCTCGCCTTCTTTCCAGCAATCTTCCTGGAACTCTGGTTCTAAAAGTGGAAATCTAAATGGTGGCAGCTGAATTCCACTTCATATATACATGCATATGTAGATATTGGTTGTGTATTTGCTTGGTATCTGCTAGACAGATAAATAATTGAGTTCAAGTGATGGTGAATTTGGTGTAGTAGAAATTGCAAATGTTTGTAAGACCTCTCTGCAGTTCATAAACAACGTATCTGCTAGGACATAATATTTCTCTTTCTTTCTCTTTCTTTTTGATGAGAGAAAGATAGAGTGGATGTAAGCTGGTTGTTAACCTGGTTGTTGTATTTCCCAGCCTTGAAATGTGTTCATTTATTCTGCAATTTTTTTTTTCCTTTCTATTCTATATTCTTTCACTCTTTTCCTTTTTCTCACTATTTTTTTTCTGTCCCCTAAGAACTTGCCTATGATGATAGCATTTCCCATCAGAAAAGACTTCCTTTCTTAACATTATTAATATTTGAAATTTTAATTCCTCTTTTTGGAATTCTGTTCTTCTATTTGCTTAAATATTACTGTAAATTAACTGTCTGCTTCAATACAGTACTTGTATTTCATAATATTTGTTGCGGATTCCTCTTCTGTGTTTGTTTGCCAGTTGTGCTGGCTATTCTGCCTTTATTATTCACATGCTGACTTAATGGCCAACTTTCCTTCGTTCTGAAGACATTCTGAATTCCACAGAATTTAGTGGTCTATTTCACTTAAGGTTAGAAATGGTTTTTCAGATTTGAATTTTTCATATTTAACTTGTGCTTCTGATTTCAATACTGAAAGGTATTTCTCTATATATTTCAATAAACAGGCCAAGACTAAAACAATATATGATGAGCTAGAGAAAAAGCAAAGAGAGAAACTAAAGAAAAGAGAAGAAGATATGAAGAGGATAGAAGAGATAGAGAGACAGATAGCTCATCTAAAAGCAAATTTTAAAAGAAATGAAGATCTATTTAATGAAAACCATAAGGTAAAGTGGTAGATTCTGAGCCATTTGCTGATATATTTTCTAATTGTTATTTAAAAAAAATATGTATTATAAAAATATGAAACAGAAGAGTTCAAAAGAGATTGACTGTTAAGGTATGTGATTGTGCTGTGATACAACAAAACATACAGCCTGATCCCAGCCTTAGAGTCTTGTCCTTTCTTGCCTTCTGCATTAGAAAAATCTTTATCTCTCTTTTAAGTTTTGTGATCCTCTTTCTTACAAAAGGGAAAACTGTTTAGTAGTTACTTCTTTCCTTTGTATCTCTTTGTTTAGTTATAAGCTGAAAAGAGCAACCAATGTATGAGCTGGGAACCCTTTTCCATTCCCTGCTTTATGAGTGATGCTGATTTTTTCCTTTTTCTCACGAAATATCTGTTTTATATAAGAAAAAGACACAGAAGATCTTAGTCTTAAAAACAAATCCTCAGCATACTGGAATTGACTTTGGTTAAAGTGTACCTTTCTCTTCCAAGCTCTGGTAAAGCATTTGTACTGTCATGGTCTGACATGTTTTGAAAGCACAGTTAAAGAGATGCTTTCCTTCAGCTGTCCAGTGATGACCTAGTATCTTTTTGCCCAATATGAAGGATATATTAATGATTCTAACTCTTCCTAAGGGGAAAACCTTGGGAAAATTTTCAGGAAGTAACCTTTCATCCAGACCTGTTCAAAAGAATAACAGGAATGACAACTGAAATTGTATGGCTGTGAAGCACTTCTTTTGTTACTACAGTTTCCTCTGTTAGATCTGGCAATCTTTTAGATCTTTGAAAACTTGCCTTATAAGGAGTTTGCAACAGTGGTGATAGAGAACAGAATGTACATTAGACAATGTTATCTAAATAAATTACCGTTTGAAACCAAGATACTGCAGTGATGGAAGGTTTCGAAAAGTACCCATAGTAGGTGGATCAGTTTACTCAGTCTTTAAAACTAGAAGCCTTAGGTGGACAATAATTTCCTTAAGTAATGATGATAGTCCCCTTGTGACCAGTGCCTGTGAAAACAGGTGTTATTTTTATGAAAATACATGGAAATAGTCAAAATATGAACACTAGTTTGATGTAAGATATAATGGCACTTCAATGAATATTATGTATATGTATATACGTATATTTAAGAAAAACACTGAATGAAACCATACTATCTTTCCTTTGCAGAGCTGCTAGGACGTAATTTATTTGAATTTTTTTTTAATTTCTTTTTTTCTCATTAAAAACATTTCCATAACATTGCATTATTCTTTTTGTACAGCCTTTTCTTGATTAGGTTCTTATTCCTTTTCTTATTTTGGGGAATGGCCCTGAGAACTAGAAACACTGGAAATATTTCATTTGTTTTCTATCTTCTGTCACGCATGTAGCAGAGTTTAGCATTCACAGTGATCACTGTACAAATCAAAAACACAAATTGTGGTTTGTCCTGTTGTCATTATGCTTAAATTAAGCTTTGCCTTACAAAGCCTGTGTTCTGTATGCCACTATGAAGTCATAGGACCATTTAATAGTTTGGTTTGGAAAGGACCTTAAAGATCATCTTATTCCAACCCCTCTGCTGTGGGCAGTGATGCCTCCCACTAGGCCAGTGCTCACCACACTGCTCACTAAAACAGGCAGTTTTACAGTTCAGGGAAGATACCTGAAATTTCCCTCCACACACCTCCCCTTGCACACTCCTGTTTCTTGGTTGTTTTTTTCCTGGCAAAGGAAAGAAGTGTTCTATGTACCTGAACTGAAAATAATCAGTGTAAAGGAAGGGCTTATCTCTTACATGTCTTGAAACAGGAGAATAATTTCACTTATCCATTGTTCCCATTAAGAAAAAGCAAAATACCTTCATTTTTTCATTTCTGGTTGAAGCCCAGACACAAGAGTTTCTTTTGCCTCATCCATAAGTTCTTACAGAATCATTTAGCAAGTTTATGGTTCAGTTATCTGACTACTAGTAAATAGTTTGCCACAAGAGATCATCATCTCCATTTTTTATTGTTACTCTTATGAATTGTTCTTTATATAACTTGCATATAGCAATACTTCAACACTTTGAGGAGAACACTGGAGAATGTAGAATAGCTTGAGTTTAGATAATGAATTATTTGATAGTTTATTTTTGATTCAGGTTTAATACGTCAAATTGGAAAAAAAGCCCTCCTCTAATAGCTAATAGCATTTTCAAAACAGTGTAATAATGGCAGTGACTAATGATGTTAGCCCTTCCCTAGCTAAAACTAAGTAGAAACAATGTGACACAGATCACATCATTAGTTTCCTGGAAACCTAGGGAGGTGTGGCATAAGTTATGTATCATTGTCCATAGCTGTGTATTTGCTTCTGTCATAGAAGCCTGGAAACAGAGTTTGCCCAAGCAGATTTGTATGTGAAGGATGTAAGAGATACTGGTAATTCCAAAGAAGAACTTTCTCATTGATTAAAGGTTTAAAATGCTTCAGAATGGAAATATTAATACTGATTTTAATGCTTATTGTTATATAAGATGAATTGAATTTGAAATTTTGAGTAACATATCATAGTTGTTATGAAATTATTTTAGTAGATTTTGTGATGTAATTTTTTTATTACATGCATTAATAATAGTTTATATCATTTAATATCTGGTGCTCACATTAATGATGCAAATGAAATTAATACAATTGAGAAGAACTCCTGTTTTGTTGAGGTGCTAATTAATAACAGAATGGATGAATGAAAACTACAAAAATGAATTATCCAAATATTGTATTTTCCATCTTGTTCCTCTTCTTCCTAGCTCTCTTTATCTGTATTTTTCATGAGTTAGTGATAACAAATAGTAAACATTTCTCCTTTATATTCCTTCCGTGGAAGCTATTCCAAATACGTATTTTGGTTAGATAACTTTATTTGTAGCTTCCTTGGCAGAAGGAATGTAAAGAAGCCTGGGGAGAAGAGGAGCAGTGATATTTTGCTGTGTGATGATAAACACTGTTTGAAGCACCAAAGATGTTTTCTCTTTTATATGTGCATTTTTTCCTTCAAAGCGTAGAGTACATGTCATGTGAATGAGCATGCTGTATTGATAGAAAAAAAAGCATGTAGGGGTAAACAAAAGTAAACTTAAGAATAGTAACTTAAGTAGTTTACAGCTAAAATATTGTCTTATTTCTCTGGAAGGTAAGACAATAAGTTTTGAATAATAACACATCTCTTTGTGGATATTCCCTCCAGAAGCTCTCCTATTTGAATCAGAGAGTGCAAGAACTAGATAAAAAGCAGAAGCAAACAGAACAACAGCTGGAGCAAAAAAGAAATATTCTGCAACAACAGCTAAATGCTACACAGGTGAATAATTTACTGTTTTTGTGGCCTTTTTGAAGTACATTTTATCTCAAAACTTAAACTGTCATTTCTACACAGTTGCTTTGAAACTATGTACTTATATATAGCATATGCATTTTTTTTTCTCTTACTTGCACTAATGTATGAGGTCCATAGTCTTGATACAGAGTAAAGTACAAAGCAGAATAGATATCGGGGTCATTGAGAAGTCCTTTGCTTTCTTCATTTGCTACACTGGCTCAGATTGCTTGAGGGGCTTTGGAAATGTAAAGGAGAAAATCAATAACAGATGAAAACGATACTGGTGTGATAGAAAGTGCCTGCTAATTGCATGTTTGCACAGCAGATGGCATCTTTTTGTAAATGATGGCTTATATCTGCTGTATCAGTTACTAAACTGTATAATCCACTGAAGGGAATTACTGAATTTCATTACTGAACACTATGTTTTATATAAATGTGTTCATAAGCATTACAAGAAGAAAGCATTTTCTTTCTAAGATATTGTTCATTTTTATTATTATTTCATTTGTATATGTATAAACTTAAGTTAGATATTACAGTCTTAAAGATGAGTCACAGATTAAAATAAAAGCAGAAAAAAAAAGCTTTCATGTTGTTCAGAATAGCTTTCATGAACCTGGTAATTTCTTCCTAAAATCTCTGACACTTCCTACTTGTGACAATCCTAAATTAAGGACTGGGGAATTCATTGATACACTCAGGCTTCTAAATTTGACAGGAAAGAGAGTTTATACATCTCTTTCTGTGAAACATGGAGCACACTGCAGGTTTACCAGAAGATCTTACAATACGTGGAAGTGACTGATGAGTCAGCATTCAGTAATTCTACACTGTTTTCCAGTGCAAGTCCTTCTTAGGCTTTAGTTTTAAGAATACCTTTCTTAGTAACTGTAAATAACTGTTCCCGTTAGCAATATTTCAGTTAGTGTTCTGTGGAAATGAACAAAAAAATGTAGAAAGCCTATTTTATGAGATCTCCAGAGCACTGAACTAGTAACGATATTTGGATACCCTTAATACTACCTTCTTAGAGCCTTTTGCTATTCCTTAAGCACAGCACTTGAAGTTTTGTGAAAGGGGAGCTAGGCTGTTAGCTACTACAGCAGACCCTAAGGAGTGGCTGTTCAGTCTATCAATATTTACATTACAGAATGTAGAGTAACTCACCGTTTTTATTTGTTTGTTCTAAAACCTGATTGCAAGTTATCTCACTTCTGTAATAGGTACCAGATTGCACTGACTCAATGGCTAGTATTTCCTGTCCTTGGAAGCCAAGCTTTTCAGTTCTTATCTGCCTTCTCAGGATGTCAGAGACAAAATGCTTCTTCACTGACAGTTTGTTCTAACATAGCTCATATATGAACCTGACTTTCTTTAGCAAAAAAAAACAAAGCAGGTCATGACTTCTTTTTATATATATTTACACTACACTCTGATACCTCAGTCAACTCAGATTTTATTATTAGTTTAAGATTAAGGCCTGAGCAAGTCACCTGCTCTGATATTATATATACCACGGGCTGTCACATTTCCCCAAGTTCCTCCTTGGAACTGATCCTGGTAACTGGTTCCTCCTGTTACTGATCCTAAAACTAAAAGGGGTTTGAGACTCTAAATGGGCAGTTCAGTTGCACAGGGATTTGCATTAATGACCGTATCTTCATTTTCCTTCTAATGATTCTATGTTCCTGCAAGAAACCTGAAATTTCCACCTAATCCTATATAAATGTCCTCTACATTTTAGAAAGTTCAAGAGGTCTTCAGGTATCTCATGTGCATCTATGCTTACGTTCCTACCTGTTATAAAAGCTTTGATTCCTCAATTTTTTTCAGCCTTCTTTTAGCTATACCTTTACAAAACACTTATTTTTATAAGGAAAATGATCATTAGGCTATGTACCAGGGTACTGCCTCAGAAAAATGGTACAGTATCTTAAGAAAAAAACAACAAAAAACTGACCTTTATTAAAATATTGACATGTATTCTTTGTCTACTAAATTTTAAGGTCTTAAAATTCTTTATTTCATGCAGTGTTTATAACTGTGTGCATATTAAAATTATCTGTATATGTGTGTATGCATAGGGATAATTAAAAGGTATTTTCCTCCCTCTTAATTTAACCCATTTACATAACTGCTTACAGCCCATTAGAATGGGTTACAAAATCTAATGCAGCTACTTTAAAAGTATAATCCAGCTAGCAGACTCTCAACTTTTTAATACTTTTCTACTGCTGCAGTGCATTATGTTTACCTTGTTTATTGAGGAAGCTGCAGTGTTTTTTAACTAGATACTGATGCTATTGGAAGTACTGTTTGCTTTTGTCATGAATCTTTACTCTTTTTTTTTTGGTCCTATAACAATTGATCTCTTTTGTAATGAAAAAGTGTAAGGTTAATAGGTATACAGATGTTCTATAGTATACAGAGAAGTTAGGCTGGTAAGATTACTGTGTTGGAAAGGATAATTAGATATAAATGAAAGGTGCTCACCGGTGTTATAGGCTCACAAAAACTCCACAAGGAGTGATCTCCAGGAAGAGATCCTTCCTCAGTGGCAGTCAGCCCTTAAATGGGGGTCTAGGAGAAGTGGAGCCTGGCTCCCCCCTTCCGGTCACACAGGTGAATTGCCTTCACCTGTGCTCCCACAGCTGACTTAGTGCTTGCCTCAGGGGGTCAATCAGAGGTTCAGGCTGTGATTCCCATACAAAAAGATATTGCAGTGTAGTATTTCTGCTGCAGAATAGGAAGTTTACTTTTTAACTTACTATTTTTCAAAAGCTTAATATCAGCATCTCTTTGAAAAATTGTGTACTTGTAGATGAGGAAGGTAGGTATGAGTTTAGCAGTCTTGTCCTCTGTGCTTCTGTTCTACAGTGTATGGAGTACAGAGCAACTCCGTTATGAAAAAAAAGTCAATATCTAAAAGAAGAAAGCTCTCAATTTAGGCAACTAAGTGAATAATGACAATTTTCAGAGATAATGACTAAGCTATATTCTACCTGGAGTCAGTAGCATCTGAAAATTTGTTTTTTTCCTTAAAGTTCAGTTTTTCAGGTATTTGCCTAAAATAGTTTTGCAGTGTGTAAGCAATTTGATGACCTAGAAGTAAAAATGGCCAGTTAAGATACTGCCTGCACTGAAATAAACAGACCCAGACTTAGACAGATGTGAAAATTGCTCCTTTTCATTGTCATTAATAAAGTGCTGTGCAAGGTAGTGCTTATCTGAAAAACTTCTATGTATAAGAGCAAAAATTAAAGAGGATATGTATTTTATGTATTTTTATGAGGGTGACCTACAAACTTATGAACATACATGTACAACATAAGTGACTGCAAAAACTGTGTCGTAATAAAATGTATGGATATATGGTAGATGTGCAACAAGTTGGTGTGCTATAACCAGATTGGCAAAATCGTGCTCTAATAGAAAAGCAATTATTCCATTTTGCTAACTACTTCAACTGCTCCTCTAGAAGCAGTTCTGTTTCTTTGAGTATACAATTTATGAATTGATGCCCGTTATCATGTGCTTAAAATACAGTATTGAGAAATCTTGCCCTCCTAGTTTATATGCTATATTTTTTTTTTTAATTTCCAGGAAAAACAATCATTTCTTTCTAGTCAAATTGATGAAAACTATCACACTATGGAAAATTTAAAAAATGAACTTAAGGAACTCACTGAATTATGGAATATGAAGCAAGCACAGATGGAAGATGCAGAAAAATCTTTCATCGATTTACGGTAAGACCTGCCTGTTACATGAAGTTGTAAAGGTAGTTTGTTGCTTTAGTAAAAGTAATTTAGTAATTTTACTTTATTACTATTTCTACAGGTAGTATTATTATTTTACAGTGTTATTTCTAGGAAATGTAATGCACTTTTCCTCAATGCTTTGAAAGTATTTTTATGTGTTTACTGCCTGTAGTTGTAATGCATTTGTAGAAGTTATTCATGATACAATGTCTACCTACCAAACTGAATTTTGGGTATCGGTATTACTTCTGGAAATCTAATAATATTCATGGTCAGTTGCATCCTTAATTAATGGTGGATTCCTCTCATTCTGTGTTCTCTCTGTTTTAAGAAGTGTGGACCAACATTTACTGTGACTGATGAATCCTGAAAATAGTCTCAAAGGGCTCTATCTAACTGATTATGGAGACTGCCTTCTAGGCCACTGAAGCCTTGGAGGGCCATATATGCTGATTGCACAGCAGGCTTACTCTTGAAGGAGAAAGGTGAACCTGCTATGCAATGTCAAATGGAAAATAGCTTGGATTGTTGAGTTGTGCAGCATAGCTAAATAATGAAAAAACATTCCTGGTGTCATTGTAAGACAGTTCGCTGTCTGTCATCTTATTCACTAAATATATTGTCAGTGTTGAAAGATCTTTGAGAGATTATTGTGTTAAATTCTTGTCTGGGAAAAAAAAAAAAGTGATACTATATATACATTTTTAGCTGAATATGTGAGACAGAATTACAGAATCATAGGGGTTAGAAGGGGCCTCTGGAGATAGTCTAGTACAACACCCTTCTAAAGCATGTTCCCTAGAGTATGTTACATTGGAAAGCATCCTTGTGGGTTTTGAGTATCTCTAGAGAGGGAGACTCTGTAACCTCTCCAGACAGCCTGTTCCAGTGCTGTGTCATCCTCAAAGCAAAGAAGTTTCTCCTCATGTTCAGAAGGAGCTTCCCGTGTTCCAGTTTGTCCATGTTGCCTCTTGCCTTGTTGCTGGACACCACTGAAAAGAGTCCAGCCCCCTACACTTTGATATGTGCCCTTTAGATATTTACATGCATTGGTAAGATCTGCTCTCAGTCTCCTCCAGGCTGAACAGTCCCAGGTCCCTCAGCCTTTCCTCATAAGGGAGATGCTCCAGGCCCTTCATCATCTTTGTGGCCCTCCGCTGAACTCTCTCTAGAGGTTCCCTGTCTTTCTTGAAATGAGGATCCCAGAACTGGATTCAGTACTTCAGATGTGGCCTCACCAGGGCAGAGTAAGAGGAGTAGGATCACGTCCCTTGACCTGCTGGCTGTGCTCTTGTTAATGCACCTCAGGATCCCATTGGCCGCCTTGGCCACAGGGGCATGCTGCTGGCTCATGGCCAACCTGTTGTCCACCAGCACAACCAAGCCCTTCTCTGCAGAGGTCCTTTCCAGCTGATCATCCCCTAACCAGTACTGATGCATGAAGTTATTCCTCCCCAGGTGCAGGACTCTACACTTGCCCTTGTTGAACCTCATAATGTCCCTTTCCACCAACTCTCCAGTCAGTTTGGGTCTTGCTGAATTGCAGCACAGCCTTCTGATGTGTCAGCCAGTCCTCTCAGCTTTGTATCATCAGCAAACTTGCTGAGGGTACACTGTATATCTTCATTCAGGTTACTAGTGAGTATTAATGGTAAAAATATTCAGAAGAAATTTTCAGGTCATTCTACTTTATTTTATTAATTTTGTTTTGTTGAAAAACAATCTGATATGTCACTTGGTATTTTGTCAGGCTGTTTTAAGAAAGTTTTGTCTAGCCGTTTCTTGTTATATTTTGTGTTACGCTTCATAAGAGTGCTGACTCCTGTCTTCACAAAAAAACTGAGATCAAAGGACTAACTACTTCTAGTTTTACTCTTGGCTATTTTTTCTTTTTTTTGGCATGTCATCTAGCCTAGTCTGCTGGATGAATCTGAGGTAAAACAGCCCCTACTTTTGCTGTCCATCTTTATTGTTATCCTTTTATAGTTAACTTCCTAGCATCTTCCTCTGAAGAACAACCCTTCTTTCGCTTATTATTGTTTACCAACAGTGCAATAAAAAGACTAAATAACAGCTACTGGCATGAAATAGAAACACTGACGCAATGTTTTCAAAATAATAATAATAAAATTAAATAAATACTATTCATTTTTTTAAATAATATATTTGACTACAAAACTGAAAAAGATCCCATCACAAGTATCCCACCTAGAAAGTGCTTCATACCATTAGCTTTGGAAAAATTATGTTTGCACTCTTGGAATAGATAAAGACATGTCTTCACGTCATGAAATTAAGAATGAACATGCAATATATTAATTCCATGTTTTTTAAAAATATCATTGAAGTTTGGTGCCAATTAAATTAGAAGGATGATGACCAAATCCTGTGAACTGAAGATTTTGTGAGAAGCACACTTCCTTATGTTTTTCATGCCCACTCTTTGTAGGTTTTAATAAAAAGAAAAAGAAAAAATATATATATAAAAAGAAGTGTTATTACTTATATACATTAATTATTTTATATATTTTGTGTACTGCCTAAGGCAATTCCTCTTCATTCAGTGCAGCCCAGGCAAGCCAGATGGTTGGACATCCATGCCTTAGATGCTTCAGTTTTCTGCAGAAATCTTGTTTTGTAGAAAGTCTTTGATTAAAAAACCATGCTAGGTAAGGACAGAGACAAAAAATAATTAAAAAAACCCAAATGATTTGAAGCTTCCTTTTCCTGTCTCAACAAATAATAAAATATTGTTTACCCAGTGTGACACGAGCTCATTCTGTGCCTCAGAATACCATTATTTCAGCAAATGTTTCACATCTAATAGCAAAGCAGTCCATTCTCTAGAAGGTTGTTTATAAAAATGCAAGTTGTTACGAAAATTGAGAAATTTGTATCTCTTGATAGACTTGTAAGTGGTCTAAATATTCATGATAAGATCAATCATATTGCTTTGTATCTTTAAAATGGTATAGGATTGTCCTTTTTATCTGTAATAAAATTTAAAATTAAACCTGTATGTAAAGAATGAAAAACAGTATAGGATAATCTCATGATTGCTTCATTGAATTTATTTTTTTCTTTTAAAGGAAAAATTTAAATGGTGTGATGTTTAAGCAGCAAAATGTCCAGACACTATTTAATCACCTCCAAGATGAGCTAGCAGAATATGAAAAAAGGTTAAAGCAGGAAGAAAAAGCATATGGAGAGTTACTACAGACAAGAAAGAAAGATCTGGAAAATTCAGAAGTGAGTATTATCAGATCTGGGTTTCTTTATCTGAGAAATGACGTAACAATTTATTCAGTTCTGTCTCTTTTTAGATATAAAAAAGAGAACAGTTTTATCAGAAGTTTGAAATTAGTAGTATCTTGTCAATATGCGTGTATTTTAAGTGAAATAAATTGATACTTTTCTGTATCTGATTTCTGATACTTTTCTGTTTCTGATACTTTTCTACTTTATATTTCTTTGAATGAAGTGATTTTAGTAAAATTATAAAATGATGCATTTGCTTTGGCACATTTAGTTTTTCATTAATGTTTAGGATTCTTGTATGCTTTCTCTAATATACTTTCTTTTCCTCTGATTTGTGGATACCTCTAGGAAAGGAAAAGTCATGTATTCTGCTAACTTAAAAATCTTTTTATTCTTTTCACCAGGAGCTTAGTCTTGAATAATTTTGGCTAAGATCAGCATCAATAAGTTCTCATTCCTTTTTAATCACCTACTTACAAGAATAGTGCTCAGTGCTTTATGTAAAAGTTTTTGAACTGTGAGGAGCTACTCCACAGTAGGACCCTCATCTGGATCTTAGATACTGCAACTGATAACAAGAAGGTGGAGCCAGATATTAAGGGAGAGGCATCAGAGCCAGTTGAAACAGAGGTATAAAATACAAAGGAGTAATAATCACAGAATCTTAAAAGAAATCAGATGCAATACAATTATTTGCTGTTTTCTGCATTACTTTCAGAAGTAAATTGAGGAAACATTCTTGATTTGAGTTATTCTCACTGGTGTAAGATGAAGTGGTTCTACAGTGATATCAAATCTGTTTTCATAATAGTGGTGGGAAACTTTTAGTGGGATTTTTGTCTCAGCACTGCATAGCAGAGTTTGGGGTTTATTATTCTGTTGCAAACTTCATTTTCTTCAAAATCTGCATAGCTTAGAGCATGAAAAAAAGTGAAATGGCAATGAAGTTTTTTTTTTTTTTTTTTAATTAGAGATTGCTGCTTTATAACTACTCATTGGGATATCAGTACTTTCAAAATATCAGTCTACAGTCTTGCGTTAAATTAATACTAAGGTAAAAAATACCTGCTAGTATTTCAACTTGCTCGTTTTTACCTTAACTTCTGTATAATCAGTGAGTATACAGATGTATAATTGATAAGTATACAGAGAAATTAGGCTGGTCTTTAGAGAGCGTATAGCTGGAAAGATTATCATGTTGGAAAGGATAATCAGAAAGAAATAGAAAATGCTCACTGATAGCATAGGCTTGCAAGAAAACTCCACAAGGAGCAATCTCCAGAGAGAGATCCTTCATCAGCGGCAGTCATCCCTTAAATGGGGTCTAGGAGAGGTGGAGCTGGGCTCCACCCCTTCCAGTCTCACAGCTGAATTGCCTTCACCTGTGCTCCCATGTCTGACTTAGTGCTCGTGTCAGGTGATCAATCAGAGGTTCAGGCTGTGATTCAGCAGTTCCCATACAACTTCAAAAATCACTGTAAGGATTACTAGGTGAGGTACCTTTCTTATCTCTTTTAGAATACTAAGATTTTTTTCTTCCTAATGTTTTCTGTTTTGTCTCTATTCCCATCTCCCTTTCATGCTGAGTTACAGGTATTGCATGAAGAGCTCTTAACAGTATTTCTTTATTAACGTAATGTTGGGAGAATGAGATTACAGCAAGATTTTGGTGGTTAAATGTAATTAAAAATATTTTGCTGCATGTCCGTGAGCCTGTTTAAATTTTTACTGGAACACTTTGCTGGTCTCTGATGATATCTCTTCATTTAGACCTGCAGCTGGAGTGGAGGCAGATACTGTTACCCTTTGACTGTTTGCCTACTTATTACCTAGTCATTTTAATGTCATTGTTAGAAGTGTCACCAGTAAGACAAATATTCCTTCAGCACCTTACAGACAGTCAAAAAAATTCAGCAGGGACTTCAGTTTTTGTTACCTAAAAGAAATGGGTAGAAGGCCTAGTAACGGTGAGTGGAAAAGTTTAATAAGCCATTGAAACTAGGATTTATATGTGATTCAATTTAAATCCCAGTAAACTCAGGGGGGCTTGCAGTGATTTGTGTAGGTTGGAACATTTATTTTACAAAAATGACCAGCATGGCTGTCTGGGAAAGGTCACTTGGACGGTTTTCAGAATTTTTTTTTGCTGATGGTAAAAAGTCAAATCATCTAGCCTGCTAGGTAAAGCCTACCATCTAGCCTATGATAGAGTTATATTTTCTTATTTAATGAGTTGAATGGAAGAGCATTTCTATTCTGATTTTTGGATCAAACCATGTACGTAGATGTCACAACTTCAGATACTGTGATACATTATTATGAGGCTTTGTCACCCACAATCTGGAGATGGAAACTGGTTGCTGATGTAGTAATGGAGCATACATCTCAGTTCAGTTTTCGCAAGTCTTGCTCTCTGTGAAACTGGATGAGGCCACTCAATCCCCCTGCTCATAAATAATGCAATAGAATGAGACAGCCGATTTTTAAGGTGAGATGTGGGGGTCTGGTTAACATGATTTCTCCCATGGGGAGAAAACAAACAAAATCTCCAAAAGAATAGCAGAAAAGAAAAGCACTGACTTCTTGAATGCAATATATAGGGAGCAGGTTCAGTAGGTTCTGATCTAGGATTTCTAGGAATTCTAGTCAGACGTTATATTGAATGAGAATTACCTGTCCTAATAGAACAATAAATAAATAAAATAAAATTAGTACTTTCCATTCCCCCTTGTCCTATCACTATCCACCCTTGTAAACAGTCATTCCCCTTCCTGTTTATACACTCCTTTCAAGTACTGGAAGGCCACAATGAGGTCTGCCCTGGAGCCTTCTCTTCTCCAAGCTAAACAAGCCCAGTTCCTTCAACCTTTCCTCATAGGAGAGGTGCTCCAGCCCTCTGATTATCTTATGAGGCCAGGGTCATTCCATACCATGTGGCGCCACATGGAGGGACATAAAGCTGTGGGCAGTCAGATGGGGCCTGGTTGCTGCTTGGGGTACTGTGCGTTGGTCAGCAGTGTGAGTCCTTGCATACTGCAGGGTGTCATTTTGGTGCTGTGCGTTGGTCAGCCAGTGGTAAGGAAGTGCTATGTGGCTGTATATATTGTTATCATTACATTTTTGTTTCCATTTTCCCCTTCTGTCTTAGTAAGTGGCTCATATTTCACCCCATGGGTTCTATTTTGTTTCCAGTACTCTCCCTCATCCGACTGTGGGGCAGTGAACGAATGGCTGTGCGGTGTGAGCTGCTGCCAGGTTACACCACAACAGCAGTTGACCATATAGCTTCAAGGTTAAAATTACAATAATCCTCATTATCTTGTTTTTAAGATAGACAGGTATGAACCTTTAGGCCTAATGGCGAATTGTATGTTGCTGAAAGGAGCAGAAGGAGTATTGAGGCTGAGAAACCCAGCTGGGGGTCTGTGCAAATGTCCAACTAAATGTCGTTTTTGTGGTGACTAGTGGGTTTTGTGAAGGTGAATAAAAGCTGGTAATGGAGAACAAGAGGAAAGGAAAAACTTCTTGCCAAGAAAAAGAGTTTGAATGGCTTGACAGGAAGAGGATTGATTGCTAAGATCATTCAACAAGAAGCCTCTCTATTCTGGAGTCTAGAGGGGACTATTAAATCCGTAGAAAAGATCTCTTACTAAGAGATAAACTGGCCAGAAACTAGGTGAGAAATTAAGTAATTTAGTGAGAAAGCTAGAGACTTCTTGTCAGAGCTGTGAAGGATTTGGAGTTGAGGAATAGCCTTGGTAGGGGAGAATCTGCATAAGCACCTGGTGGCCCTAGCACTGCTCCTGGAAGAAAGAAATATTGTGAGGAGACTCCTGTCTGGAAGCAATCTTTTCATGACGAGGACTAAATATCATGAGAAACCAAAGGATTGATGTGCTTGGTTTTTGCAGGAATGCACATGGTGGATGTGTTGGCTGAAGAGCTGAGTCACAGCTTTTGCAGACCTCCCAGACTGTCTTATCACAGAAGAAAGTGCTGCCATGTGCTAAGATTGTGATACATGAATTTAGCAAATGTCACAGCTAAACACAAGGTGTGATTTTTGTTTTCCCAACGTGCATTCTACTAAATGTGGTGAAATTTACATATGTAATGATAAAGTTATACCTTACAGGCATATTTTATCACTGTGCTATTTGTAACTACTCTCATAGCATCTCATTACCTTATGTTCTACAGAGACTGTACAGTCCCCAAACTATCACATTGCCATTTGGTTCAGTGCTGATATGTGCAGTATTAAACACACAGATAAGAATTCTTTGACATAACAATTCATAATGAGTGTTGGATCACGTTCAGAATGATTATATTGTGCCTTGTTTTCTTAACCTGAAAGCAAGCCTGCTTTTCTGCTGCTAATGTGATTATTGTACTTCCAATTACAGTAACTGTAAAAATGATTACTGTGGTTATTGAAGATTGAGCGAGACAATTTGAATGACCAACACTCTCTTGAAATGTGAAAATGTGTCCTCATTAACGTTTGCTATCGGCCATGTGGTCATATATTTCTGAAGTGCAAGTGTATAAATTTTTAAATTCGGACATCTGTATATAGAGGCTTATACATTTGAGAAGTGCATTTAGTTTTGTTATCCAGAGCATTAACAGAAATACTGATTCTTTAACTTTCCTTTTGCTTTGTGATCAGTACCAGTATCAGAATTTCCTAATTCTATTAATTAAGATTAGTATTCTGCTAAAAAACCCTTACCACCCAGTAATGTTTCTAGATTTTCTGTGAATTTACTTGACTGTTGGATGATACTGGAAAATAAGATGATGGTAAATTGTTATTTCTTTTGCATTGTACCTTGTTGAGCTTCCGAAATGTTCAGTCTAAAACTGAAAGTGAATTTATCAGTCATATAGAAGTGCACTTTGAAATTCCTTTAATGGAATGATGTTTTCAGCTTATCGTGATGTGGAAAGCTTAAAAGTGGGGGGATGCACCTTTTTTCAGTGTAAATTTTATGTATAGTGAAATAAATTTTTAATAATTTATTCTTCAAAATATTCAATCTGCAAATATTTGATTCAAATGTTTTGACCCTAACTTAAATGTTTTTTGTTTTAAAACAAATCAGCATGTTCCTATGAGCACTTTTTTTTTTTTTTTTTTTTCATACAAAGCATTTTCCATCTGGGAGATGATATATCAGAAAATCCATGACCTGTTCTAACAGCTAGTCATGATATGTTATTTCATCAGGTATTGAGAGTATTACTAATGACATAATCTACAAAATGGCATATTTCAGAAGAGATTCTTACAGCAGTACAATAATACAGTGCTGAAAGCTGAATTAAGAAATAGGGGAAAATAAAGTTAGATGCAAGGGGCTGTTTATCATCATGGTATTAGATAAAATCCACTGGGTGTCTTTTATCATTTACTATTCATCTATTTAGGTCATCTTTTCTACTAGTCATTGTTTTTAGTCTTGCTGCACTAATACGTTCAGAGAGCTTCCATCTCTTACTTTTAAAAAATTTCTTAATCAATATTAATGTTACTAAAGAGATTTGTTTCAGCATATCCATGTAAACATGAGAGTTACGTTTGAAGATATATGACAAAAGAGGATTTTTTTTAATACCTAGAGAGCCATTGCTCCCTTTAGGCTATTCTCTGTGTGTGTGCAAGGTAAGGATAACAAATAGTCTGGCTATAAAACTGTCTTTAATTAGTTGACTCAGTGGCTTCCAACAGTGTGCTACGCTGGTATGTGGGACTCCCATGTTACAAGATAGGCTTTTGAGTCTTAGTCCATGCTCCTGAGTAGACTTAGCATATCAACTTACATGCTGTCCTGTGGGAAGCGCTGGCAGCATTACCCAAATAACCATCCCACTGATTTTATTGGCTCACGAGGAAGTCATATACTCTCCCTTCTAAGGAATATATGCAGTTAGAGGTTGGGTGCCATGACAGTAATAACGTTCTCAGTGAAAATGAAAGAAATGTAAAAGAGAAAGCTAATACAAATTTTGAAGGATAGTTTTCTGTTTCTTGAAGGAAAAAAAATAAGTAATATGAATGATCATTGCAAGCACGTTATCCCTTTTTCTATTTTAACACAGCATCAATTGGAACAATTGTAACAGTATAAAAAATATTTAAAAAAATAAATCAACTATCAGTTTTTCTCTCTGCAGACACAAAGGCTTTTTCTAAGATTGCATAGCAGTTTTTATTATTTCTTCACTCATAGTATTTCAAAAGTACTTTGGTCTTTACCAACAGTGTTATTCTAATTTGGAAGACATTCCTTTCTGAATTTTCATTCTGTGGGAATAGAAATATTTTCTACAATTTGTTTTAACATAATCTAAAATCTAGAATAGGCCTGAAACATACCTATTGGAAAATCATAGATAATGCCTGGAAGTGTCACTGCATGAAATAGCTGGAGGATGTGTGTAGGGTTGGGAACTGAGGAATTCTGTGAAAAAAATCAGCATAATAAACATTTGAAAATTATGTTCTGGGTATATTGGACATTACATTTTATTAAGATACAGTTTTCAGTCTTAGAACTCTTTTCATGTCTTTCTTTTTGATATTTTTTTTTCCATAATGGCATAAATTTCAGAATACAGTAATAGGCACTAAGGCATTTTAAAATGTCTGAAGAGGGCATGCTGCTTCATTTTGTTAAGATAGAGTAAGCTTCTATGCTTTTATTGTGGTAAGTTCTTAAAATTACCTTACTCATTTTCAATTAAAGTAACTCAAAACAGTGTACAGTATTAACTATACAATCTCTATCAGTTGGGAAAAAAAAAAATATCGTCCTGCAATCTGAATGCTACACTGATAAGAAAAAAAAGTTTTTATCGGTTGTTAAGGATATGACAAAGCATGCCAGGTATCCAGTGTGATGAAAGCAATTGCTGAGATTTTTCTATTTAAGTATGCGGGGTTTTTTTGTATTTTAATTGATTTTGTATTTTAATTTAATTACTCATGCCTTAAAACTACTGTCATGGTAGTTAAGCCTTCATCTTTATTGAATGTATGATAGTGGTCTTCTAAATATTTTATTTGTACTGGATGCGATTGCATATGAGAATTTCACCTCACAAAGTGGCAAGTGAGCATGAAGAAGGACCACAGTGTTCTCTTAGGGGACTTCTAGACCATGGTTAGTCATTCTCTCTGGGCTTAGTTAATTCTAAGGACAGAATTT
>JACDJE010000231.1:1172507-1189488 GCA_016647715.1 Pavo muticus
AGTAAGCAGGCATGAACAAAAATTTGGCCACGCAATAAATTGTACTCCGCACCCACCCCCTTTTTCCAAGGACCTTGCAAGGAAATTCGCTGAACTAGGTCTAAGCTGTAAGCTCCCTTGAGAAAAAAAAAAAAAAGTCATTAGAAGATGCACCAAATTGTGACATTATGCCCTTAAGCCAAAATAACACTGAATGAAGTTTCTACCTCACATTACCCTGCTGAATAAGGGTCTTCAGTTTCATAGCTAGCTGTTGTCTTAGGAAAGTGATGTCAGACAATGGTAGAAAAAAATGGCATATTTTGATGGCAATCTGAGCAGTATTTTAGTTTTTAGGGGCTTCTGTATTTGAAGAGATAAGTGTTAACACGTTACGAATTTGCATGCTGTATTTTTAAATGTATGTTTAAATTTTATTATGGTTATTATTCCCTTACGTAAATTGAGAAAATATCAGGTTGTCTTTAGGGAGCAAGGTCTTTTCTTATCCTTTTTAACTTTCAACTTAAAGAAGGGTCTGTTCTATGTGGTAACACGTCATAGAAACCTGTTAGCATGAGCCCACGTAAAATGAAGCAGTTACCTGTAGAAAAGGAAGGACTAGATTTTTCTAGGTGAAAATAAATGCATAGCTGAGATTTGGGGTGAAAGAACTTTTTCTAAACTTTTACACTGGCAAACATGACTATCTTTCTCATAATGATCTGCAGAAGGAGATGGTGTCTCAGATAAAAAGAGACTGAGCCCAGTAAGTGCTGTAAAAATAAGATGCCTGGTCTGGAATGAATTGAAAGGTCAATTGGTGTACCTGAAGTGCTGACGTGTTGTAGTCTTATTGATCTGCACATTGTGAAGATTAAATCACTTCATTCTGAAAATTTGAGTGTACATGCTTCTAATCTTTGTCCATTTTCTGGCAAAGAGGACCCTAGGTTTGGTGGAATCAGCTTTCGTGAGGCAATGTTGCTGTAGGGAATCATTGTGTAACAGTGATAATTCCTTACTGTTCCTTTGTGTTATTGTCATTCCTAATCGTGAGGAGATTGACTGGAATATAGAGTACTTATCTCAGGGAGATGGCAGGGAGCATGGCACATTGTAATCCTCATTATCTGGTGGTTTTCAGATTTCTGACATCCTGGGATAGTTACTCTTGAGCCATATTCTATAATCAACCCAATTCAAAACAGTTTCATTACTGGAAGAGTGCAAAGCACATGCCTGTGGTATCTCGGCTTCACCTGTCCCTGCATGAACTTTAATTTCAGCTAGAAAGCCACAGAAGAAACTGTTACATTTGAATGTCCTTTTAGCTCTGCAATTGGAATTTGTAGTAGTGCATTGATATAAGCTCAAAGCATTAAATCAGTTCTGTGACTGTGACTTTGGTAACAGAGACTTAACTGAAATGGTCAATACTCAATATGCATGTTTTTCCCACCGAAGTTCAAAGCTGCATATCACCTTTGTAATAAGAACCAGCTTAGTACCAAAGTGAGGTTTGAGGTTTCTACGTTTTTTCAAAGTGTATCAGTTCATGAACAGACAATTTTTTTAATCTAGATTCATAATTCATTGGCATATAAATTTGATACTGTCTATATGGCAGCAAGGCACTGCAAAATGTTGCAGAGGTCTCATCAGCATGAATTATTTTATTTCAGTAGCTTCATATATACAGGAGAAAAAAAGATCAGAACCCCAGAAGTAATGGTAACTGTACAACCTTTTTATTTTCAGCATTTTGTGTGCAATATTGCTAAGTTTAAATAATCATCTCATTGCTACTGTGATCACGAGATGATTAACTGTCATCAAAAGCATCTATCTTAATACTAAGTCTGTAATCTTGATTAGCAGAGACTTAGGAGGAGAGTTGGAAATATTTTTGTGTCAGAAGTTAGATTTGATGCAACTTTTTATGCCCTTTCTCAATGTAAAGATGAACGATAACTGGCAATTTCAATTATGTTGATAATCTTTTATAGAATGTGGTTGGACCACTTGTATTTAGGGAAAAGAAAACTTTTCTGGGAAAGATATAATTTTGACCAGAAGGGCATAACCTTCTTTTACCAATTGAAAAAAAATATTATTTGAAGATCTGAACACATCTTGCTGTTTTTTACTGAATTTTAATTCTAGAACTTTATTGTAGTTGCTTACATAATCATATTTAAAATATTTTTTCTAAACAATTTAGTTGATTTTCAGGAGAATTTATTGTTTTCTGAATGCAACAGTGTAAGACTGGCAAGTTGTGAGAGAGTATGAGAGTAACTTAAACTGCTAAAAAATTTTTAACTATATGACTTGCATTCTGACCCCATAGCGGAGCAGCCCCAGGCATTTGCCCATTGCTCAGCAACAACCAAATCATCAGTGCGCTATTAACACTGTGTCTACTGAAACCAGGGCATGGGGAGGGCCATGTTGACTCATGTGATGGTAAATAACTGCATGCATTTTGATACATTTGGCTAAGCACAGGGCTCTGAACAGTGAAAAGTGTGTAGCTGTGCTTTCCATTTGATAAAGGAATTTGAAAATAGAATCATAGAATCTTTTGAGTTGGAAGGATGGAAGGACTTTTAAAGGTCATCTACTCCAACTCTCCTGCAATGAACAGAAACACCTACAGCTACATCATGTTGCTCAGAGACTGGTCCAGCCTGACCTTGAATGTTTCCAGGGATGCAGCATCCATCACCTCTCTGTGCGAACTGTTTCAGTGTCTCACCACCCTCACTGTGAAAGACTTTTTCCTTGTATCTTATCTAAATCTCCCTCTTTCATTTTGAAACCATTTCCCTTGTCCTATCATAGCAGATTCTGCTAAAGAGTCTGTCCCTTTCCTTCTTATAGCCTCCCTTTAGATACTGAAAGTCTGCTCCCAGTTCTCTCCGGTGCTTTCTTTCCAGGCTGAACAGCCCTAGCTCTCTCAGCCTGTCCTCCTATGGAAGGTTTTCCATCTCTTGCATCATTTGTGTGGCCCTCCTCTGGATGAGCTCCAACAGATTCATGTCTCTCCTGTACTGAGGACTCCACATCTGGACACTATACTCCAGGTGAGGCCTCACCAGTGCAGAGCAGTTGGGCAAGATCACTTTCCCTTGCCCTGCTGGACACAGTTCTTTTAATGCAGCCCAGGATATGGTTGGCTTTCTGGGCTGCAAGGGCACGTTGCTGGCTTATGTCCAAAAAAGGACCCCCAGGTCCTTTTTGGCAGGGTTGTGCTCTATAAGTGCAAGTTGTGCTTGCACTTATCAGTACAAGCCTCCAGCTTGTAATGATAAGTGGGTGTTGCATCAACTGAGGTACAAGACCTTGCGCTCAGATTTATTGAACCTCATGAAGTTCTCCTGGATGGACTCAGGCCTGCCTAGGTCTCAGTGGATAGCATCCTGTCCCTTGGGTATGTCAACCACACCCATGCTGCTTAGTTGCGGCAGAAATGCTAAGTCACAGCTTGAACCAGTGATTGAGCACCTAGTGGAAAGGCAGGGCCAACCCAGGGGAGTCCAGGTGTATGCGATGAGCCTGAGTGACCGGGAGGGCTGGAGCCAAGATCCACCCCTTCCCAGACCTCATTTAAGGGTTGGCAGTGGAGGTAAGGGTATCTCGCTGGAGGTTCCTATGTACCTGGGGCCTTCTAAGGGTAAGCAGATTCTTTCCTTTGTTTCTATGTCTGCAGCTGCTGCGTCTGAGCATGTTCTCACTTGCTGCATCCTAGGCCTTTTCTACTACACTGTTTTTGCTGTGCTTTCCTTTGTGTTACAGTTTTACATTAGGGTAATGCCAAAAAAAAAAAAAAAAAAAAAAAAAATTGTTTTATGCTTGCTAGGCCATTTTCAGTTGATATAAATACATGACTTGCAAATTTTCAAATGGAAAGTATAGCATTGTAATCAGATATTCAGCTCAAAAATCTGATAATGTTTCTTTACTGGACTTCCATAATCCCCATCTTAACAGAACAAAATATCATTTTCTTCACCATCACACCTTACTCATGTCATTGCTTTTTGTCAGTACACACCATTTGAACAAGTATTGTTAAGGATGAAGTACAGGAAGAGTAAAATTTCATCAAAAATATCTGATGAACAACTGGAGACTTCACTAAGAATTGTAGCTACTGCAATCGAACCAGACTGTTGTGTGTTAGTTCAATAAAAACAAGGTCAGATATCCCACTAGTTTTGTTTTTGTTCCTCTTTCACTTTTTTAATGTTTTAAGAAAAATATTTAAAATTAAAATGTTTTGTCAGTTATATTAACCATGTTATAAATTTTGTGAGGGCTGCTCTAAAAGTAATGACTCCTGTTTTATTTTGTGGGCTTGTAACATGAGAGATGGATACCAGTGGTATGATAGTAGAGGCTGAACCTTCCTGACGATATTCCATTACGTTTTGTTGCTATGTGACAGGTGGCAGCAGGGGAGCAGTCTGACTGAATGATGTGTGACATGGAAGCATGTTTGAAGAAAAGGCATGTCATTGAATTCCTCCACACAGAAAAAGTTGCACCCATTAGCATTCATCGATGCTTGCTGAAAGTTTACCAAACACTACATGTGAGCATAGTGAGGTTGTGAGTGGTGTGTTTCAGAAGTGGTGAGAGTGGGTCGCCTTCACTGGTGCAGATTGTTGTAAGTGTGGCATGCAGGCAGGTTCTTGTTCATTGCTCATGATAATGTATCACTAATGGTGGTGACTATATTGAAAAATAATTTTTTGTAGCTGAGAATTTGCTCTATCAAACAGTATTATTGTGCTCTTTCTATCTGTTGTTTCCCTGGAAATAAACAGGAGGTAGTATTTTTGAAGAGACCTATGTATATGCGGCCCAATATAATTTATATTTGTTAAATGTGACCCAGGCAAGCCAAAAGGCTGAACACCTGTGCCACAGTCAAACACAGGAGATTTCTGCTAAGATAATCTCTTTTTTGTAGGCATGGCTTACTTAGTGTAGCGAAGAATAATACTCCTTTTTTGAATATTTTCTCATGCTTTTAAACCACACAGGTCTGTCAAGAAAAATAGAAGGTTCAGAGCTGAATCTTCCATCATATGATAGGGTGATTTTATTTACAGCTATTTAAAACAATTTTATTAGAGAATGAGGAATTTGAAGTCACGGTGGCTCAGCAGGTAATCCACTGGTGAAAAATAAATAACAATGATTGTGTAGAAGACCTTTTTGATGATTTTAGCATCATAGGGGAATATAGACAATTGCCTGAGGCCAACCAAATTCAGTAAGCAGTCCAGCAAACAACCCAAAAAACTGTCACTGCAATATGTGATAGAGAAATGATACATTATCAATTTTTATCAATTTTGGGGTACAGGACATGTTTTCTGGCTGAAGAGTCTTGTAATAATTGTATTGGATGTATCTCTACAAAGAGATTATGAGGGATATGTAAGTAGAAAAAGAATTGTGATTGAAGTCTTTCGTTTTAAAATTGAATCATTTAAAATAATATTTAAGACATCAAAGAATGCAGCACCAATAAATAATGAGTATATGTTGTTAAAAATTTCAAATTATTATATACTCAAAATTATAGTATGTTGCAGAACACAGAGAGAATATTTTCTCTTGTTAAACTTGGGATGTATAATGAAAGAGGAAGAACAAATAGCCTTCATTGTGTTACTAATCAGAAGTTCTATTGAATATAAAAGCAGAGAATTGTTGTTAGGTGATAAGTGTTTTTGTTGAGGTCAGCATATGCTGTAGATTGCAAGAGATGAATTTTAATTAGTTGTATATTTTAAAGGAAAAAAAAGATGTTCTGATTTTTACATTAATAAGTTGAAAACACTGCTTTAAGACTGAATTTGTTGCACATAAACCAATAGATATATATATATTTTTTTTTTACAAATTCTGAAATCACATTTATTGAGCTGTTTATGAATAGTCATGCAAAACTTTTATGATCTTCAATAGTTGTTCTTAAATGGTGTCTGTCTCATTATGGAATGGAAGTTCAGAAGCAGGAATGCAAGGAAGGACAGCTCCAACATGGAGACATTTTGGACTTAAAACATACAGCAGGGAAGACATAGAGCATGTTTTTGTTTTCTCTTAGAAGTATCTCCTTATACTCCTTGCCACTTTCTTTAGTGTATTAGTAGTGAAGTTGATGTAGAACTAAGCATCCCATAGCACCACTTTTTTTTTTTTTTTTCCTATAGAAGAGAGAAGGAGCCAACTCAAAAACCTGCCCATGACATCTCCAAGTTGGGATTGTGCTATCCTTCTAATAAAAGTTCTGTGTCTAAAGCACATGGATATGAGATATTTAGGCTGTTGGGAGCTGAGATTTAAACCCATTCCAGCAGAATTGACTCCCTCTGCTTGCTGAAAGAGGCAGAGATTTTGATAAATTATGACTTAGTTATTTTATGCTCTTCTTATTCATTCAGAATGTGAAATCAGAGTGTGAGGGTTGATTCTTTTAGCTGAGAACAATGGGATGTATGAAGTATGGAATCCAAAATTGTATAGTCACCTACCGATATTCTATTCTTCCACAGTCTTTAAGCGTTTTCAGTCACCCATTTTTTTTTTCTATTATCAAAAATAAGTCAGCTACATGATTTACTCATGTTGATCTCAGTAGTTGGAATTTCCCAGTAAAAGGTGGACCTAAAAGGAACAAATGGTTGAATTAGATAAAATAGCACTTTTGAGAAATGAAACAGGTGTGATCTAAATACGTGTTCTGTCTATTTCTTAATAGCTTACCAGACCTATGCTTAGTTAATAGAACTAAAATCATTATTTAATTATTATTCTGCCCTCAAAGATATGGTCTGATTTTTGGATAGTTCTGTGTGGAGCCAGGAGTTGGGCTCCATAATCCTTATGGGTCCCTTCCAACTTAGGATATTCTGGGATTCTATGATTCTAATGTGACTTTAGTTCTTAAGCTAGAACTGCATCAGAAGTTTGGGATTTGAACAGGAAGGCCAGTAGGATGATACCAGGACTTTAAAAAACAAATAAATAAACGAGGAAAAAACACAGATTTTTTTTTCTAAATTCTTATTTCTTGCCTGATATCATCTGCAAATGAGTGTCTGAGGACTATTTGCCCCAGAGGTACAAGTAACAGTTATTTTAGGGGTCCTCATCCAGTCTGATTGCAAACTAAGAATCCAGTTTTGAGCAGATTTTGCATGGTTCAGAATGAATTTGAAAAATATCTGCACTAGTATCTCCCTCTCCAGAATTATATTGATTGTAAAAAGTTAAGTACCTATTTTAAGGCCTCAGCCTGTTCTTCCTCAGTTTCATGTAGATTTTTGAGGCAAGTATCAGTGGAAGCTGAAGTGAGCTGTTCATATAGCATGACTTAGCAGATTTGATAGAGATGGATTCTCTTACTCCAGATCATAAGATTAATGTTTGACTAGAAGTCCTGTATTCTTTTTCCACTAAAAACTGATGAAATTACTACTGAGATGCCACCAGGAAAATAATGGAAATCTACAATGGATTCATTGCATACATCCAGATTAGTTAAAAAACCTGACTTTAATCAATATGTAGTAAAGAGAAAACTTATCCTTGGGGGTATTGATCTTTTAACACTGATTTCAAAAAAAAAAAAGAAAAAAAAACAAAAACAAACAAACAAAAAAACTTGTTCTACAGTATTTTCCTAATCCTGCAGTAAGTTTCACACAGGTTGAGAAAGCCGTCTATAGAGTTCTTAACAAAAGATCAAGACCGCGATACTTCTTTCAAATTTGTTTCTATCTTCATTTCTTCAGAACTTTTAGGTATTGTAGAATTTGAAGGCCTTATCTCTCCTCTCTGAAATCTATGCAACCTCATTACCTTCAGTAGAAACTTGGATTTTAAGTACTTAAATATATATTTAGCAGTGTTATTTTGGGCTATTTCTTTCATGTTTGAATGCTGTGTTTATCTAGCCAACGAAAACATTTAAAAGCACAAGATACTCCCAAAATGAAGGACATTTGCAGAGTTACTCTTATGCAGAAACATGTACTGATATTCAGTTCTCTTCGTGTCATTCCGAAGGGCTTTCCACACTTCAGATTGCAAACATGCAATTGTTTTGATCCATGAGATTTAGAAAATTGCTGTTGCATGGTGATATTCTTCTGTACTGAATAAAACAATACCTTTTTTTTTAAGCTTGTTGTGTCACAAAACCTGTCACAAAGAGGAATATTATATTTGGGATTTTTAAGTCAATATTTGAAAATTTAACATACGTATATTTTCTGTCATTAATGCTCTCTGTGAGCTTTAGAATATGCTCTCAGTGTATCTGTAGGCTAGCCAGTACCTGCTCACTCTCCCTTAAAAGCTGAAATTAAGTTGTATCTATAGTCAATAATAGTTTTGACTAATTGATATTGTGGATATTTAAAATCCAATCAATATTGCTTATATAATTTCTGTTTTGTAGTTATATTTTTGTATTCCTTATAGTATGCCTGAGAACTGTTCTATTTGCTACCTGAGCGCAGCAATTACATTTATTAATGATTTAATCACATATATGTTTAGTATCAGACCACTTGGCTTAATTATCTTAATTTGTCTGAAATGCATAAATTATTGGATCGTGCAACAGATATTATTTTTATGTTTATAAAAATATGTGTATATAGACAGAGGACTTTCAAAGACAGTTAGAACCTTTATGTCTAACATATGTGTAATAGCAGAAAGCTCTTTAGTTTTAACAGCGGCAAACATTTAATGCTAATCTTTTAGAACCATGGTGTTGTGATATTATTTCCCTCATCCCAAATGCCAGAGTGTATGTTTGTCTTTCATTATGTTCTGTATTCTACTTACTCTAAAAACCTCTTCTAACCTAGGACTGTATAAATCTATAGAAAAATAGGAAATAATGATTTGCGTCAGCACAGTCATTCCTAAATGAAAATATGAATGTTATCCAGTATCAAAATGTTACTATTTTTGCCTGTTGAGCTCCAACTAGCTTATTATGTTATATAAACAATATCTTCTTTTTTTAATAGATGAATAATTGAGGTCTGTTGGGTTTTCCTTGTTGTAATGCTATCGATTGGCTATCGTCACAAATAATTATTACCTGTATTAATACAATGCAGCTTCCTAGATCTAAAGTTCTACATTTAAAAGAGAAAAGACAAATGGAAAGAAAATAGAAGCTCCTCAAATCTTCTACATTTTTAATTTACTTAAAAGGAATATTTCCAATGTTTGTATAATAGTGTGAGATAAGTAGTTGAAACTTATTCTTTTAATGTAAGTACAGATAATTCCAACTGTCTAATGTACCATTCTTTAATAATTATTCTTACTCTCACTTGTTCTCATACCCACAAATGCATTTTGTATATTGTCGAAGAGGACCAAATTTCTGATCATATTTACAAGAGGAATACATTGTGTGTGTGTGGAGCCATTAGATTTTTTGTCAACATCAGTGGTAGTGTCACTGCTATGCTAGCTTTATTCTTTATCAGAAATATAAAAAAACAACAAAATCATGGAATCATTATGGTTGGAAAAGACCTCTTGGATCATCTAATCCAACTGTTCATCTGCCACCAGTATTGCCCACTAAACCAAAATACTTGTTCAGGAAAAATTACTTCTGAAGCTTTACTGCAGAGTTTTTGACAATATTGTTTTTCAATTTGGTTTTGGAGATTTAAGGCTGAGATAGTGCTGTCTTCCATAACAACAGTGCAAACACCTGGAAGATTATTTGTAATTCTAATCAGTTTTTAAACTATTGGCCTTCATTACACAGCCCACAGAGTGCTTGTGGCCCACAACATGTATAATTGTAACCCACCATAAATTAGTAGCATGCCCTCTATAATTTAGTGTTGCAGAAGCTATTGTTTATCCAAAAGAACATTGTTCTTGTGAAAAGATGAGTTACTTCTAATATGTATACTAATTACTGAAATTTATTGTATGACAATTGGATGTCCTCAGCCAGTCATAAGAAAGAAATACTGTTGGGTTGTCAGCTTGTAAAGCTACTCCTAAGAGCTGATGCACTGGGCATAAGTAAGCTTATGTTTTGAACACAGGTTAAATTAGTGAAAAGCTGTGTTTTGCTTTTCTGTTTCAGTTCTTCTTCAATTTAATCCATTGTGTATGAAAATGAGTATGGGTAATAACACCTATTCATTTTTAAAATATTGGTATAATTGTATTGAGTAAATATTTGAAGATACCACTAACTACAATTACTTTCTCAGAAAGAACTGATAAGATTGCCAGCTGTTTATAGTGATAGATTTTGTTCAGTTTCAGAGGTTTCTCTTTGTGAACCTTTCTAACAGTGGAGGACATTTTCAGCTGTGGTGGGGATGACTTTTAGATGCTTCTGTGCAATGCACATATGTAAGACCACTGTTTCAGACATAATGAACAAAGTAATTCCGAGTTAAATTTGATGTCCTCTTTCATGATCATAGAATCATAGATTCACAAGGTTGGAAACGACCTGCAAGATCATCTAGTCCAACTGTCCTCCCATCACCATTGCTACCACAAGCTACTAAACCATATCTGGTAGCTCCTCATCCAGACGCCTCTTGAACACTGCCAAGGACGGCGACTCCACCACCTCCCTGGGCAGGCCATTCCAGTGCCTGGCCACTCTCTGAGAGAAAAAGTTTTTCCTTATGTCTAACCTAAACCTCCTCTGGTACAACTTGCAGCCGTTTCCTCGGGTCCTGTTTGTTGCCTGGGAGAAGAGGCCAAACCCCTCCTCATCACAAGAGGAGGGGTTTGGCCTCTTCAGGAAGTTGTAGAGTGCAATGAGGTCTCCCCTGAGCTTCCTCTTCTCTGGACTAAACAATCCCAGCTCCCTCAGCCACTCCTCATAAGGCTTATGCTCCAGACCCCTCATCAGTTCCGTTGCCCTTCTCTGGACGCACTCCAGGGCCTCAGTGTCTTTCTTGTACTGAGGGGCCCAAAACTGAACACAATACTCGAGGTGCAGCCTCACCAGTGCTGAGTACAGGGGGATGATTACCTCCCTGCTCCGGATGGCCACACTATTTCTAGTGCAGGCCATGATTGATTTCAGTCAGATAGGGGTTTCTATATCAAAAGTCTTGCACAGGCAAGATAAAATATTCTTATTTTATTTGAAATGAATCTAGTTCCAGTTTACTGTGCCAATTGGCTTTCAAGGTTTTACAGCAGAATGCAGAGCTGGTTTATGAGTAGGTGCAATAGGCTGTTTTACATGTGTGAACTTTTTGAAGGGGATACCAAAGCTGCTCTTTTGGCTTTAGCAGAATTTGTCCAGAAGGCTTAAAAGAGAATGGGAACTATTTGTTTAATTTTTTGAAAGCCAAATAGCAACTTTGTTTGCTGCTCAATATTTGAATTGTGGCATTTCTTTATTATACTGATGCAATGGAGCCCAGCGTCAGAGAGGGAGTGTATCAATTAGTAGGTAAGGATATAGTGTTCTCAGCCTTTTATGACCATAAGTATATATACGTATGAATAAAATCTGGAATACCTATTGTATGTATGCATCTTCACCAGCCATGTGATGTGAGGTCTCTAATGTCTGACCACCGTGAATGCATTTCTGATGGTGAGATAGGATACTGTAGCAGGAGGTAGGTAGTTCACTCCTTTCGTATTGCCTGCATCCTCACAGTTAAGGAGCTTATGAAGAAAGGGTTAGAAAGGTGTTATGATGTTGCCAGAGTGAGGCTAGAACGTCTTTGCAGCTGAGGAAGAGGATGCGACTCCTTGGGCTTAAAAATCATAGACTCATTCAGTTTAAAAAGGACTTTTGGAGGTCTCTAGCTCAGTGTCTCACTGGAAGCAGGTTAATACTGAATTAAAACTGATTTGCTCTTCTCTGGATCTTGTTGTGGGTGTTGGTCGTTTGTCTTTTATATTTTTATGAATGTCAACAGTCTACCCTCTTCCTTTGCCACAAGGCAATGTGCACTGGGGACAGGGAGTGGGAATTGAATATAAAACCCCATGGGTGTTAAGTGCATTTGTTAATTTTCATTACTTACATTGTGATACAGCTGAGTTGATATAGAGTTAGTGAAAATTTTACTTAATTTAGAATAATAGGTATTTCAGAGGCTGACTTGAACATTATAAAGGCATTTGCTTATTATGCTTTTTATGATTACAGATAAATAAAAAGATAATGAAAATAATGATTTTCTGGTGTCTCTCTATGTAGTATTTGCTTGTTCTTATTGTGTGGTAAAATGAAAGAGTATTACTAGTATGAGAGTGCACAGATTTTCACAATTAAAAATTTTATTGTTCTTCAGACTTTTATTAAATGCTGATGCTAATTTTCTTAGGTCTTGTTTATGTTGTCCAGTATTTAAAATAATTGTTGCTTTGCATTAGTGTTATAGACAACAGATATGTAAAGTAAGACAAACTTGGGAAAGCGAAATAAAATCACAAATGACATTTAGTGAGAAAACCATGAAAGGGAATTGTCTTTAATTAGTTCACAGTTGGAGATTTGTTCATACTGCTTATTTTAGTTAAGTCTTTCGTTGGAGAGAAAAGAACTATTTAACTTTCAGGATACTTGGAGAGGGAGAGAGTCTTGCAACACTTACCGTATATATCTCTTAGACATACCTTGTAAAACAAACTTTTTAATGTAACCTTGCTATGCTACCTTAATACATATGTAATTTTTAACCTATAAGGATTACTATTTGTATTGAAATTGACTTAGATTATTCTCAAAATAGTGTTATAGGAGAAAACTTTTATGTCCCTATCTCTCTGTATGTGCACTGAGGAACAAATGCTTTATAGCATTAGACTTGTATGCCTGGTTTGATTTGCCTGCAGTATTTGCTTCTCAGTCAGCAGATGCTAGGATATCCATCCTTAAAAAATAGCTATTAATGCTGTCTTTCAAATAAAATTTCATTTGATAATTTTATTTGATGTATAGCGAAGTATTTTTAGCTATTTAGATAAAGATACTTTGCTCCAAAACTGGCACTCCACTATGTCTAGTATGAGATTGGACCTGAAACTTCATACAGAACACTAAACACTCATTACTGGCTTACTCATTACCTACTACCATGATTTGAAATATCTATGCATTCAGTAGTGGGAACCTCAGAAACCACAACCACTACTTCTTTCTTCCTGCAGCCAGGAAAAGAGCTACTATTGCTTTGCTTTCAATCTACTCTTAATTTACTTCTACATCTATGTCTTTTTAACCAAATGGGCTTTTGTTTTGAATTTGAGGATGTGCTAGAGCAGAATTAACTGAATACTGGTTCACATGAGTTGATGTTCTGAAGGTTAAGAGAATCTGAAAAATAATACAATGTTAGTAATCGTCCTCAGTAAGTTAGGAACTGGTATGTATGTTACGTACTGCTGAGATAATATTGGTATGCTGTAGCATCCCAAGGGTTAGTTACAGCAGTAAGTCTCTTTGTTTAGTTGTTTCTAAATACTTCTATCAAATTTATTTGTTGTGAAATAGAAAAACTCATCCAGTATTTCCACTCCTTTTTCCTAGATTGAACCAAACTTCACGGTAGAGCACATATATGTATCTGCAAGTATTTACTTCTCTACTGTGAATAGGGATCTTATTTTATTCCATTTGCCTTCCCTAGAACTATCCAAGATGAGAAGACATTATCAAGACAAAAATGATTTTAATTCTGCTTTGCTAACAGATATTTATTGGTGCTACTTGTATGCTGAAAGTATGGCATTCCTGAATTTTAATTCTGACACAGTATTTAATGAAAAGGGTTCTAAAGTCACTTTGGCTTTTTTAGTTATTTTGTCTGATTATTCCTCTCAATATTTTTTGATATTTATTAGCTTCCTGAAAACATAAATTCAAAACGTGATTATTCATACCATCAGAAATCTTCAGGTTTTCAGTGGCAATCTTATGGATCAAGAAGTACAAGAACACAGTACAAGTACAAGAAGTAATAAACACAAATTTTTATCTTGTGCTTACCACAAGATCTAGATAGGAAACTTAAACTATTTTATCAAGAGGTTTCTCACTGGTAAGTCTTTCCTTTGTTGTAATCAATTTTGATACTATTTCTAATACAAATGAATGTGGAAACACAGTATACGTGTGAAGGCAAGGTTTAATACTAATATTCTATCTTGACAGCAGTGATAAAAACTGGGAGGCTATGCCTCATTGTTTAGTGACAAAATTAATGGCTATTATTATCCATCTTTCTCTTCACCTTTCTTTGCATCTATGTTCTTGAGTACAGTGGAATGAAAATTGAACTTAAAAATTAGACATTACACAGATATAAAATAATACTTTCTAACAAGTTATGATTTGTATCTTGTTTGTATTTTAATTCTTATTTTGGAATATCAAAAAGGTACTTGAGTGGGATGGAAAAACAGAAAACAAAAACAGTGGGAGTAGAAGAATCCATAGTTATCACAATATGCAAGACTGTAACATCCTAAATTATTTATACCACTAGTTTTTTAGTTAAAGTTCACAGTCTCAGTGTCAGTAGATGCCAGCTGAGACTGATAAACACTTTTAGCAACTTGTAAAGCTCTTTTTTTTNTTCAGTTGATATAAATACATGACTTGCAAATTTTCAAATGGAAAGTATAGCATTGTAATCAGATATTCAGCTCAAAAATCTGATAATGTTTCTTTACTGGACTTCCATAATCCCCATCTTAACAGAACAAAATATCATTTTCTTCACCATCACACCTTACTCATGTCATTGCTTTTTGTCAGTACACACCATTTGAACAAGTATTGTTAAGGATGAAGTACAGGAAGAGTAAAATTTCATCAAAAATATCTGATGAACAACTGGAGACTTCACTAAGAATTGTAGCTACTGCAATCGAACCAGACTGTTGTGTGTTAGTTCAATAAAAACAAGGTCAGATATCCCACTAGTTTTGTTTTTGTTCCTCTTTCACTTTTTTAATGTTTTAAGAAAAATATTTAAAATTAAAATGTTTTGTCAGTTATATTAACCATGTTATAAATTTTGTGAGGGCTGCTCTAAAAGTAATGACTCCTGTTTTATTTTGTGGGCTTGTAACATGAGAGATGGATACCAGTGGTATGATAGTAGAGGCTGAACCTTCCTGACGATATTCCATTACGTTTTGTTGCTATGTGACAGGTGGCAGCAGGGGAGCAGTCTGACTGAATGATGTGTGACATGGAAGCATGTTTGAAGAAAAGGCATGTCATTGAATTCCTCCACACAGAAAAAGTTGCACCCATTAGCATTCATCGATGCTTGCTGAAAGTTTACCAAACACTACATGTGAGCATAGTGAGGTTGTGAGTGGTGTGTTTCAGAAGTGGTGAGAGTGGGTCGCCTTCACTGGTGCAGATTGTTGTAAGTGTGGCATGCAGGCAGGTTCTTGTTCATTGCTCATGATAATGTATCACTAATGGTGGTGACTATATTGAAAAATAATTTTTTGTAGCTGAGAATTTGCTCTATCAAACAGTATTATTGTGCTCTTTCTATCTGTTGTTTCCCTGGAAATAAACAGGAGGTAGTATTTTTGAAGAGACCTATGTATATGCGGCCCAATATAATTTATATTTGTTAAATGTGACCCAGGCAAGCCAAAAGGCTGAACACCTGTGCCACAGTCAAACACAGGAGATTTCTGCTAAGATAATCTCTTTTTTGTAGGCATGGCTTACTTAGTGTAGCGAAGAATAATACTCCTTTTTTGAATATTTTCTCATGCTTTTAAACCACACAGGTCTGTCAAGAAAAATAGAAGGTTCAGAGCTGAATCTTCCATCATATGATAGGGTGATTTTATTTACAGCTATTTAAAACAATTTTATTAGAGAATGAGGAATTTGAAGTCACGGTGGCTCAGCAGGTAATCCACTGGTGAAAAATAAATAACAATGATTGTGTAGAAGACCTTTTTGATGATTTTAACATCATAGGGGAATATAGACAATTGCCTGAGGCCAACCAAATTCAGTAAGCAGTCCAGCAAACAACCCAAAAAACTGTCACTGCAATATGTGATAGAGAAATGATACATTATCAATTTTTATCAATTTTGGGGTACAGGACATGTTTTCTGGCTGAAGAGTCTTGTAATAATTGTATTGGATGTATCTCTACAAAGAGATTATGAGGGATATGTAAGTAGAAAAAGAATTGTGATTGAAGTCTTTCGTTTTAAAATTGAATCATTTAAAATAATATTTAAGACATCAAAGAATGCAGCACCAATAAATAATGAGTATATGTTGTTAAAAATTTCAAATTATTATATACTCAAAATTATAGTATGTTGCAGAACACAGAGAGAATATTTTCTCTTGTTAAACTTGGGATGTATAATGAAAGAGGAAGAACAAATAGCCTTCATTGTGTTACTAATCAGAAGTTCTATTGAATATAAAAGCAGAGAATTGTTGTTAGGTGATAAGTGTTTTTGTTGAGGTCAGCATATGCTGTAGATTGCAAGAGATGAATTTTAATTAGTTGTATATTTTAAAGGAAAAAAAAGATGTTCTGATTTTTACATTAATAAGTTGAAAACACTGCTTTAAGACTGAATTTGTTGCACATAAACCAATAGATATATATATATTTTTTTTTTACAAATTCTGAAATCACATTTATTGAGCTGTTTATGAATAGTCATGCAAAACTTTTATGATCTTCAATAGTTGTTCTTAAATGGTGTCTGTCTCATTATGGAATGGAAGTTCAGAAGCAGGAATGCAAGGAAGGACAGCTCCAACATGGAGACATTTTGGACTTAAAACATACAGCAGGGAAGACATAGAGCATGTTTTTGTTTTCTCTTAGAAGTATCTCCTTATACTCCTTGCCACTTTCTTTAGTGTATTAGTAGTGAAGTTGATGTAGAACTAAGCATCCCATAGCACCACTTTTTTTTTTTTTTT
>JACDJE010000231.1:1197027-1221630 GCA_016647715.1 Pavo muticus
AAAAAAAAAAAAAAAAAAAAAAAAAAAAGAAACAGCCTCTTTGTTTGATTAAGGTTCCTTATTTGCTCTTAGTTTTGGTTACATAGTTAGCAAATACGAATTAACCCTGTAAGGTAGATTGGGTACTTGATGTTCTGTCTTCCTTCTAGTAAGTTTGGGCGTAGAATCATATGTACGTTGTTTGACAATATGAGGAAAATGGAAGTTGCTTCAGTAGACAGTTTATAAAGTACATTTTTATTTAAATTTCTGAAAACAGAGAGGACGTTTAGTCTTCTTGTTGGAAAGATCTTTCTCTCGCTTCCCAAAGGATCTGGTTCCTGAACAACTCACTAGTCCTACTGAAGTAATGTGATCATACGCATTTCTTTCTTGTTATTGCATCCTCTAGAGGAGATCATCAAAACATTTAGTTAATAGAACTCTATTTGTTCCAGATTGACTTAGTGATTCTGAGATTTTAGTCTTTTTTTCTTGCCTGCTAATCCAGAAGCTCCAGTTTCAAATTTACCATCAAGTTCTCCATTCAAACCCCAAACTTTCAACTTTGACAGAGCTGATTTATTGTACATGGCTTAGCTGCAAAATAGTGTTGGAAAGACATTCAGTAATTGTTTCTGCTCAGCCATAAGTCTTTCAAGAGGAAAATTTAGGCTCTGAGATGGAAGAAGTTTTTCTTACAGATGTTGATTAAAGCCTTGCTTCAGTGATCCTTTAATCTCGGACTGTTTGCTGTCACTGGAATTTTTGAACTCTGTTTTGTGAATGTGCTGTAGGCTACGAAACCCCTGATAAGTTACTACTAGAAGGATTTTTAGTATTTGTAAATATGACAATAAAAGGTTTTAAATACATTTGGGAACTAAAACTGTTGGACTGTCACCTTCAATTTGAATTCAGTGCATAAAAATGATCACCCTTTGAGTCATAAGGAGGTATTTCTGCGTTGTCTACTTCAGAATCTTTTTTTTTTTTTTTTTTTTTTTACATTTTTACATTTTTTCCATTTTTGGCAGCTGTGACAACTGCAAAAAACATTAATAGGAAAATTCTTTCAGAAGAGATTCACATATTTGCAGGTAGTTTTAATTAGTTGTATTTAAGGAGTGAGATAGTCTATTTATGAACAAGGGGAACCATTGACAGGCTCAAAGAATGTCACAGTACATAAATACATTCAGAACATATCAATTTTCAGTAGAAAAAATAAAAGATTTTTTGTTGATTAGATTTATTTAGAATTTCATGAAGATTCTCTTTGTTAGTTTTGTGAAGATTCTATGCCAGTGTAAATCCCTGTATATGGATAAATACTTATTTTTGCTTTTTGTTTGCATATTTTTACAATGGCATGTTGAGATAACCAGATCTTGTTGTCGTACATAAATGGTGAAGGAAGTGCATAGATTTGCAATATAAAGATTGCTTTCTTTTTCTTCTTCCTTTTCCCTTCCGAATATGAAACTTGAATACTTTGTCATTTGAATGAATGACATTAGAAATTACCTTTCAGTAAATATTCTTTATTGTGGTTTAAAATTATTTCTTTATGATTTATCCTTCCACCATATTTTATTTAATCCCTCCTGATTTTCAATAAGCTGATGTACGGTTTCATCTGTAATGATTACTCCCATACTGCTTTAAAATTTCCATCCCAAGTTGCATCTTGCAGGATTGCCCATCTCCAAAACTATTCACTTCCCTCCATACTAATTCACTATTTTTTTGAAATATGAATACAAAGTCAGAACTGCTTTCTTTCAATTTAATATCTGCACAAACTGCAGTTGTTCCTTCTGCCCTCAAGTTCTCACACACAGTTGTTTTAATTACTGTAACAAGAGCCTGAATTTACCAGACCGCTGAGGCAGAACAGTCTACACCTTTTTCTTAAAGTGAGTAAACGTGCCAGAGTTTGACACGCTGGGGTCCTGTCCTAGTGGTATAGGGGATTTCTAGATTGCCATCAATAAGATAGGTGGTTGGTTTCTGGGAGGCGACTGGAAATTTCTGGTTATGTATGCATCCAGCACCTGTTTTACCTCTTTAATTTGACAAAGACTGAGTTTTCCATAACTTTTAAAATATTCATTCCAAACACTCTAAACTCTACAAGGGAATTTTTTTATAAACATTTTTTTTCTCTTGAGGCAGGAATGTGATTATTCCTTTAGTGGAAAACTTTGTCATTCATGTTGTAAAACCATTTATGTTGGTCCTAGTTAGCTATTTTTTCCATCTGTGTGACATCTTGTAGGCTATACTACTCTATATATCACTGCTTGTACCAACCACAGTTGTTTCTGTAAAAAAAAATGTCAGCTTTATCACTTGTTCTCCATAGCATAAATGTGAACCTCAAAATATGCCCATATTAGTCTTTTTGTTTTGTGTGTTCGTATTTCTCTTTTCTAATCCTGTTAAATCCACTGAATACTGCTTAAAGTTGCGCTCAGCAGTGATTGTCTCCAGGACTTTCTCTTTCTTGACAGTCATTCCTCATCAGGTTAAATGGTTTTCAGTTCATCATATCAAGTTTGAATTAAAGAACATTAGCCAGTAGGACCTGTTTTTCTCCTTGCACCAATTTCTGTAAGCTTCATGTTAAGGTTCCTAAATGGAATGAAATCTTTTGGTCTAGTAATCCAGGATATACAAGCTGCACAGCTGCAGTTCTGGGTCACTTTTTAATCAATCAATTCTATCTCAATTTTTAAGAATGATTCATCTCTTTGAGTACAGTCCATGTCCTTCCCTTCCTAAGAACTCTTTTCTGTAAGAATGATTTGTTAATTTTGTGCCTGATAGACTGACATTTTTGTTCCAACCTTCTTTCTTGAAATTTAATACAATTATTTGCTATCTGCCTTTACGTCAGGAGACTCTTCAGAGTTTTAACCTAAATCACTTTTCCACTTAGATCAACTTAGAGTAAAAGAATTTTTCTTCTTTTCTTTCCCATACTGTATCTCAGGTCTTTTCTAAAATAAGCTCTCAAATGAGACTTAAAACTTAGTCTGGTTTCTTTATCTACTGTTTCCACCAGTGATAAGTTGTTTGTCCTTTATGCTGAGCTTTAACTTTCAGGGACAGTTAAAATACAGCTATTCTAGTCCCAAGAGATACAAACAAATTTTGTGATTTAAATTCTCACTGCAAGATGATATTTTCCTTGTATTCCCAAATCCTTCAGGTACCCAAGTGGTAGGTTCTCAAAAGACTGTCTTTCACATTTCTAGAGTCAAAAAAAATGAAACTATAGGATCATCTCAAGTTTCCATAGCAAGGATTCTTTGACAGTGGTCTAAACTTCATTGTTTTATGCACTCACATTGGACTAAGTGTCCAGAAGCTGGCAGGTGCTTCATTGACAAAGCCATAAAGGCATTGAATAAGGTGAACATAGAGAGCTGTTATTCAAAATACTGCAACATGACAGTTGGGTACAAATTACTGAAACTAGTAAGAGGTAGATTTAAAATTAGATTTTAATATATATATTTTTTTTACAGTCAGTAGTAAATATCTTCAGTTTCTCATAGAATCATAGAATGGTTTGTGTTGGAAGGGACCTTTAAGATCGAGTTCCAACCCCCTGCTATAGGCAGGGGCACCTCCCTCTAGACCAGGTTGCTCAAAGCCCCACCCAGCCTGGCCTTGAATGCTTCCAGGGAGGGGGCATCCACAACCTCACCTGGCAACCTGTTCCAGTGTCTCACCACCCTCACAGTAAAGAATTTCTTCCTAATATCTAGCCAAGATCTACCCTCTTCCAGTTTAAAGCCATTTCCCCTCGTCCTGTTGCTACCTGCCCTTATGAAAAGTTCCTTCACAGCTTTTGTGTAGGTCCCCTTCAGGTACTGGAAGGCCACTCTAAGGTCTTCTTGGAGCCTTCTCTTCTCCAGGCTGAAGTGTCCCAGCTCTCTCAGCCTGTCCTCATAAGGGAGGTGCTTCAGCGCTCTGACCATTTTTGTGGCCCTCCTCTGGGCCTGTTCCAAACAGCTCCATGTCCTTCTTGTGCTGGGGGCACCAGAACTTGGCACAGCACTTCAGGTGTGGTCTCAAGAGCAGAGTAGAGGGAAAGAATTACCTCCTTCAACCTTCTGGTCATGCTTCTCTTGATGCAGCCCAAAATACAGTTGACCTTCTTGGCTGCAGGCACACATTGCTGACTCATGTTGAATCTTTCATCAGTTGATGCCCTCAAATCCTTCTCCTCAGGGTTGCTCTCAAGCCATTCTCTACTGAACCTGTATTTGTGCTCGAGATTTGGAGGTGAAAACTGATGGTTCTGAAAGTAAATAAAGCAAGTTTATGGACAGCAGCCAAAAGGAATAGCATAGTTGTGCCATGCTCTCTGATGTCCCTATTCCAGTGATTGTGGATGAAGTGACAGTGGGGGAGATATTTTATGTGTAGTTCAGATGCTCTTACGAACTAACATCTGTTGCTGCCAGGAATACTGAGTTAGTGGAAATAATAATCACAGTTAGACATTTGTTGTCTTGTCCTGTCTTCTGAGTAATGAGTTGTCAGGTCAGCTCCTTAGCAGCAGAGCTTTCTCAAAAGAGAATGTGCAAAATCCTCTTAACTTAGCATCCTATTTCCATGCCTTTGCACCAACCTCTGCTTCCTTCTACAAAACCATCAGAATATTCTAAACAGAAAAACACACTATCAATTTTACTGAGATTTCAGGAACCTGAAACTGTTTTCCATCACCGTTGAGATCTGGTGCTTAGCTTTGGGCTGTTCTCAGGATTTTTGTGGTCTTTAATCGTTATACAGGCTTATTACTGTTGTGTGATTTTCAGCCTGTCATAGCCTGTAGTCCGGGTGTTTGATCCAGCTGAACGTGTTCTGTGGCTTTCATGAAAGGGTACTTTCACCTTCTCTTCAGAAGACTCTAACCATGGAGCAGCAGCCAGGACCAAGGAGAGAGGCAGGTCTCACTTCTGCTTTTCGGAATCCCCCCCATTAGGAATCCTAGAATACAGAATTCATAGTAGACTGTCATCAAATAAAATCAGTATTGCTTTTTGGCAAAAATGCTTTTTTTTATCTTGATAGAAAGCAGTCAATCTAGTCTTCAGCCTAGATGAGTGTGTCTCCTATATTCCACAACGTTTTAAAAATTGCCATTATTAGAGATAATATTGCATACAGTTATTTATAGCTAAAGAAGAATAAACAGTCTTGAACCTGGAACTTCCTTTAATTAAGACTGTGCAATTTAAGTAGACTTTATATATTTATTCCGTATGAAATTTTAAACTAAAAAAAATTTGCTACTACTGTAAATTTAACTGTAAGGCCTACTTTGCTTTTTTTCTAGAATAATATTCTTTTAAAAGAGAAATAAAAACTTGTAGTTACTTTTGTAAATGATAAGCTTTTGTAATTTATACATGAATTAAATACACTGTCTGTCAAACCTATTGTTGCATTGGTAATAAAAAAATATTGTATAGATATATTAGAAATGGCTAGAATTAAGAACATGTGACTGAGGATAAAACACTAAGGGTAGGTTATGATTGTTTTTTGAATTGTCAGTTCAAATCCTAAAACGTTATTAATGTTCATCAAGCCAGATAATTATGCTGTAGGATTTTTACAATAGTGTGTATGCCTATGAAAGAACGAGTGCTTCTGAAGGAAATAAAATGTTTCATTATTATTAGTGAATATGTTATCATATAGTATTTTTTGTAATGGGACCTTATCCAAATTGTCGTCTTAACAGATGGGATCTTGTTGGGGTTCCACATATTTAGTTATTTAGGACTTTAGTAAACAGTGATTTTATCCAGTCTGTGATTGGAACAGATGTGATCTTATCAGGGTTCCACTTTTTTTCAGGAGCATAAAATTGCCATGATTTGCTGTACAGTGCTATAGTTTACTTTTTGTGCTTTCAGAACTAGAGTCCTTTTTAGCCAGAATTTGCCCTTGGGTCCTAAAAACATCATAATAGGGAGTTAATGTTTTATTCTCTATTAATCCCATTAAATCCTTTTAATATTAGAGCATGTGTTGCTTTATAGCATTAACTAGTGTCTTGCACTCAACAGTATTTTCACAGTTTATGACACTGCTTAGGGCATTAACAAACAGCTGTTTGAATTAAATGAGCAGTTAAGGACCCTGTTCATTAACTCAAAAGTTTCATGTATTTTTAATTCCTTAAATCTAATGGTATTATCACCCTCCAAGATATCTATCTTTGATTATAATTTGCTGTGACCGGTATCAGTTTGGGTGAGATGAGAGAAATTATTTATTTTTTTTTACTGTAAACTCTGTCAGTGGTGAACAACTCTGGTGAATCTGAACTGTCTTCTAACAGTTTTAATCTTCTGGGATATAAAACTTTTAAAGTTGTTTACACCAGTTGTGTTAAGATTTCTTCCAATTTTGTTTACTGATGACTTCATTTAGCTAATGTAAAGAGGCAGTTGGAACAGAATTATTTGCATTTGAAATGGTGCTATCAGAGGTTTCTGACTGACTCATTTTGGAAGGAAAAAGAAGAAAAAGAAGATTTTATTTGGGCAGTGACAGAGCATCTAATGGAGTCCTATGTATCAAACACTCATGGGCATTTCATACATTATAAAAGATTAAGATCTGAATCTATGTTCATTCTACATAGAGGATGAACTGTTTATGTTTTCATTTTATGTAGATTCTATGTAGTCTGTTATGAGACAACAGTGCTTTAAAGAGATGTTTTAAACTTAGGCAGATTTATCATCGCATAGCTTCAATTTGGAGAAAAAAAAAGACCTCTTAATAATAAATGTATATGTCTATGTATGCATGCACACATACTTATTTAAGATTAATATTGCTTTAGAACATGCTTTTAGTGCATTTTACAATTACAAGCTTATACCGAAGTTCCACACATTCAATAGGATTATTCATGTCCACTAATTAAGCATGTGCTTCTGTGGGACATCTGTCTGTGGGAGTTAACCCAGTTTTGTCAGCATTCCTGTACTGTGTAAGTTCTTTAAATATTCCTGATTCTTTAACCTCACAGAAACAGAAAATCCTAATCAAGTCTTAACTGAAAAGAAAATAATTCAAACATGGAACGTTTCACGCTAGATTTTAATATGATTTTATTGATTATTTAGCTGTCAGCTCAGACACATGTTTTAATACACACTCAGTGTATTAAAACAATAAGGTTTTCTAACAGAGACTAGTATTATTGTTTAGTATTTATTTGACTCCAAGGATATTTTAAACACTTTCACACTGGGCATGAGATTGTCTATACTATCTGGAACTGAACTGTGCTGCCTCTTTAAAATAACAAAATGACCTAGAATATGTTCCACTCCATTTTGAAACTTTTATCAAGCAATCCAGTTGTGGTATTTCATTTTATTGCTCTCATTCTAATTATTCACATTCATGTGAAGGAAAAAAAAAATCCTTAGGATAATGTTTATGTAAGTATGCTTATGATAAGTAATAGTAACTATCCTTAGGTTACTTACACTTGAGCATGGCAATTTCTTCATCAATCTTCAGTAACTATCACTCAGCTCAGGAGAACTCTTGTGACATTTGGATGCATATTCTAATACCTAAATCACTCTATTCAGTTACTATTGCGGAGTTCAGCCAGAAAGGCCGGGATATTCACAGAAAGGCTATCCCAGAGATCTTGCCATAACAAAGGGGATAAATATAGAATAAACTGGCTGTAACACAAAACAGTCAAATACATCTGAGAACTTCATCCTTATTTGATTCTTCTTACTGTATGAGACATATCAGACATGTGATGCAATAAAAATAAGACTTAAATTTCTTCAAAGGATCTCATGTCTTTTTTCCTATTTCTTTGCAATAGGAAAGTTTGCAATTAATCTTTGTACACCTAAGGAAGAGCAGTGAGGTTATCTAGACTTGCTCCTTCTTCAAATGATTCGCCTCAATTGTTCTCTGTCTACGTGAATTTGGAAGGTTCCAGCATTGTTTTCTGTCAAATTCATATTCATGGATGTCTATTTGCCGCACAGGCTTCTTTATGCCTTTTCTCTCTTTACTCGTTAGAATGAAGGAGCGCTCATAATTCTAGTCACCTATTCTTGTGAAGACTGCCATGCACTCGCTTTCAAGTTCTAGATGATAAAAGTCCAGCTATGATAGTTACAGCTTGTTTGGCTCTCAAAGTTTATGAAGTCAAAGAAATTCTTTGGAATAATATGTACATCCCAAAGAATCTTTATCAAAACCTAGATCAGGCTGCCCAGAATCTCATCAAGCTTGGCCTTTAATGTCTCCAGGGATTGGGGTATCCGCAACTACTCTGGGCAGTCTGTTTCAGTGACTCACAGCCCTCTGAGTAATGAATTTCTTCATAACATCTAATCTAAGCATCTCCTCTTTCAGTTTAAAGCCATTCCCCCTTGTCCTATCACTATCTATCAGTCAGTCCGCCTCTTGCTTGTAAGCTCCTTTAAAGTACTGGAAGATCAGTGAGGTCTGCTCAGAGCTTTCTCCAAGTTAACAATCCCACCTCTTCAGCCTTTCATCATAGGAGAGGTACTCCAGCTCTCTGATTGTCTTTGTGGCCTTCCTCTGGACCTAATTTAACAGCACTGCATCCTTCTTATACTGGGGACCCCAAACCTGGACACAGTATTCTAGCTTGGGCCTCACAAGAGCTGAGTAGAGGGGGACCATCACCTCCTTCTCCCTGCTGGCTCCCCCTCTTTTATTGCAGCTCAGGGTATCAAAAGAAATGATCTGATCACCTGCATCAATGTATAATATACTAGATTCATGAACAGAATGAGTGTTATAGGCTGGAAATAGGAAATTCACCCTTAGGGAAAGATTGGAGTCCAAAAAGTTGGTCTAGAACTAAGGCTGGTGCAGTTTTAAAAGCACACTGGTCATGGGAAAAGATGGAGAGATTGAATTGCTAGCCTTCTTAAGTAACAGAGCTATCCAGAGTCTTGACTTCTACGTGTAATACAGAGTTGCTAGCAGGAGATAAATTTCATCTTTTTTTTCTCCCCTTAACACCAGTCCTTTCCACTTCCTTTACAACGTTTAGATTTTTTTTCTGTAGAATTTTAATTTTCCAATCAGTATCACTATGGATCCTTTTTTACATCTACCCATGAGCACATCTCCATTTTTATTTTTATTTTTCTATTTACTGTAGTGGTTTGTGAGATACATATTACCTTTAGCTGTAAGAATGAATTAATTGAAAACTATTTCCCTGAGAAGTCTTTTCATACAAAAGATTAACTCCATAATAAAATATTGTCCTTCTGCCACTCTAATAAGCTTTATTGAAGCGAACGGAGGAATTTTGACAAATTTTGGTGGTTTTCTGAGTTCCTACAATTCAGAAGTAATTTATTCATGCTTCACATGTTCTACTGAAGGAAATGAAGACTGTTCTTGAGCTTGTTCAATGCAAATGTTATTCTTCCAAAATTATGTCACCCATCATATCAAAGTTATAGGAATTTTGTATCTTATCATCAGTTAACTAGCTATCTAGTCATTTAGAATCCTTAGAATTAGAAGGGATGTCTGAATGCCAACTCTCAAGGTTCTTCTGAATTCTGCAAGGTGGAGTCTTAAATGTTTCTGATATATAGATGTTTGGTTCTGTAGTATCCCAGTGACTGTAATGGAAGTGTTAACTACTATTAACCATAACCATGGTTATATGGTTGTCTCCCTGGTTGGATGTTGGTATAAAAATATGGGGATTTGAATTACTGAGAACAGAAAAAACTATCTGTGCTACCTTAGAAGACATCCTTCCCTGAAGTAACAAAGTCTTGGCTCTATTGTTACCTGAGAAAAAAAGTGGAATTACTGGCGTTAGGAAGAGTACGATATCTTAAAATCTTTTGCTCTGCATACTGATTGTTAATGTTTATTCTTCCTTTCCAGTCTAGAGAAAGGACATAAAAGAAAACATCCTTTTTTGCGAATAAGGATCTAATGAGACTGGCAGGCACAGTATGTTAATTAAATTAGTACTATGCATCCATTCTGACTAAAACATAGGATTTCCAATCAGCTTCCCATATTTCCCCTGTATAGCTGTGTTATGATCTACATTGCTGTCTTTCCTTCCTCATGGGATGTGGTTTCTATTCCCAATAATACCACTAAAACTGTGTTTAAAATTTTATATTTGGGCATACAAAATGTATATTTGGATATACGAATCTTCTAGCATCCTTCTTAAGGCCAGGGTGGCTCTTCATTCTAGAAGAGCAGGTAGAATCATTGCTCATGGGAAGTCACTTCATCTCACCTGTGCATAGCACTATGCTATTGAGTTGGCATCTTTTTCTGATACTTTTCTTGAGACAGCTATTCTGCACTCCTTATTTACTGCATCAGATGTTGTGGGGATTACACTGCATTCTGCCTTCCTCAAAATGGGCACCAGGAAAATCAATTCTGCTTGACAGTAGTTGTCAGTGTTGGTATATACTGGCCACATCCCACCCTTTTCTTCCATCTCTTAGAGTCCTCTTCAGTCTGCACATTATTGGAAGGAAATAAGACTGTCCAGGTTACTTGGCCCATTTACATACACATGCTGTGTTCACCTTGTTTTAAACTCTAAGGGGTTAATTACTTTAAACCAAAGAATAACTTTGGAGAACAAAAGGCAACACCTTAGAGCTGTGGGTCTGCTGAACAGCACTTAGAAGACACAGATTTTGCTGCACCTAAACAAGCTAAATATCAGAAAACGTTATTACAGTCACTGCAATTCCATTGGCACCTAAGTCTTCTGTTTCCTAAACAGTTCTTTTGTAACAAAGCCCCTTTGTATGTAACACGTTAAGGAAGGAAGAGGTACCCCACAATGCTGTTTATAGATATTCTGATGGTAGAATTTTATCCTAGGGAGAGTAAACTTCCATAAGATGAACAATAACGTTTATTAATAAGCTAGCATAATTCAGTCTCATCGTGGTGAAAGGCAGGAAATGATCTTGCATATGAGCAAAATAAAAGTAAAAACATAAAAGAGAGGGAAGTTTTCTCCACAGTTTGGTACAAATTGTACCATTTTTTTAGATTTTGTTACCCTTACCGAGTGCTAGACTGTTAAATAAGTATAGTGAAAGGAGGAAAAGAGGAAGACAACAGAGAACCATAAGGCTTTGAGGTTGAGTAATGCTGTGTATCTGAGCAAAGGGAGATTATTTCAGAGTATTTTTGAGTAGTAGCTATGCCATTATAGACATGGTCTGGTTTTATTGTTCTGTTGTTATTAGTGAAAATAGAGGCTTGTTGGATAACTTGGATGGTATATTTTAGCTAAAACTTGTTATAATATTAAGTTGATCTGTTCTTTCCCCCCAGATAGGAGGAAATGCAAGATGTGTGTTTAAAAATTCTTGGTACCCTTGGTTGCAGGACATGCAGGGCTGGACAGTAAGGTTCAGCAGCTGCCATTATGCTGTCATTAACCAGACATTTGTTATCAATGAAATGCTGCAGAACTATTGTTCCAAGGCTGTTGCTGTAAAATCATAGTGCAATGTAGTTTGTTGGAGGTTAGTAGCACTTGTTAATTTGATCAAGGCTGAAGTTTACGGAGGATAAAGTAAACAATGCAAACTGCAGACACCATCAGTTTCCTATGGGCAGTGAAGTGTAGTTTGTTCCATTTACACTTCACAACAACATCTGATGGGCTTTGTCAGTGCTGCACAGAGTAATTAAACCTGAAATCAATAGCAGGCATTTGTCATGTTTACAGCCGCTCTTTCTGCTGGGTTAAACTCATCAGTTTAGTGCCGTTCTGTTTTACTGCAGAGACACGCTCCATTATTTCTTCAGGTACAGTTGAGATATTCAGTTACATGCCCAATAGTTTGAATACGACAGTAAGATTAAAAAGGGCAGGCAAATGGACAGTTTTTGTAATTTATTCACTGATTTCCTTAAACGGTGTTGGATTTCCATTTTCTTCCACCTACCCTTTATGGAACCCTTTACACCCTCAGATAGTACGTTCCCATTGTCAAACAGTGGCAGTGAAGGCGGCACTAAAATTGTATAGAAGTTGATACAGAGTATAATTTTACTTCAGTCACAAGGTACTGCACTGAACTAGTAAAATTAAAGTAGTGTAATGGTTCCAAGAGAGCACTTCCAAGCCATGGTTTACCTACTGGTCTTGTTTGTAGTTCTTATGGAATAAAATGGGACTTCACTGTTTTGGTTCTGTTTATTTCAAGCCTGTACTTCTCACCTCCTTTCCTTTTTTACTTATCTCAGATTTTCTTTTCCTTGGTTTTCTAAATTATGGGGTGAGATGATCCTGAATTTTAAGGCAAGAAAGTTTTCAGTTCAGTGGTAATCGAGTTAGTCTTTGGACATGAAGCCTAAAGAGAGAGACTTTGAGGAAACTGAGAATTTATGTTTACTATGTAGAGATGTTTTAAGGTTTTGATGGGAATTCTAGTAGCTCATTTTAGAAACAGTCTCTGTTTAATTGTATCTGCTAAACCTCTTATTGATGCTTTATAGACAGCTTTGACAGAGTGCTATGTTTATGCATGTCTAAGGCCTTTGGTGGGATGTTAATAGTAAGAATGAAGTTTTACAGCTGGGATGTGCCATTAATCTTACACTGGAACTGTGCTCTTACATTTCCTATATTACTGATGGTCCAAACTATATTGAAGATTGCTAGAAATTAAAAAATATATGTATCTCAATTTGCATATATGCAATTCTAAGTTCTAATATTTGCACTTATGGCTGATGAAATATTGCCTAGTCTGATTTGTCCAGCGCACCAGGAAGGTTTTCTTCTAAAGGCTTCTTAGAAGCAATATCTAGATCAGTGCCAGGAAATTAAGATTATTCTAATTGAAATAACTGTGTAGCACCTCCATCTCAAATCATTCCGAGATGATTTACAAACTGTCACAATTTATACATAGTGTGCTGAAGTGCAGCTATTCTGGGTGAAACATAGCAACTATTCAACACTGCACAGCAGCTTGGGACTGGAAATTAAGGATCTCTCTGCATTTGTAATTGCAGTGGGAAATTAGGTAGGCTGAATGTAATTACCTGAGCTGGAATTTGGCCAGGAGACTGAAGTTAACACACCTACTCCTATAAAGAGTTCCTTGGGATTGCTAATGACCAGTTTGGGTAGGACCTTCCATTTATAGCTCATCCAAAAGAAAACTCCTACAGGAATACTGTGCCCTCAGCACCTTTCTTGTGCAATGCTGTTGCACTTAAAACAAAGGAACAGAGGAAGTATGTGATCCCATACAGTTTTACATGAGCTTGGGATTAGAGATTGCAAAGCTCAGATATATTGTTCAATTAACATATTTTTTTTTTGTTTGTTTGTTTGTTTTAAAGTCTTCATGAGTAGAGTTGGTTATGTACCAAGAGAGAGGAGCTGTATAATGCAAGAATGATGAAACATTTATATATCTATCAGGCATCTTGTAGACAGACCTAATATTTCTTACACTTTTGGCTGAGGGCTAGAGAAGATTAGGTTTACTTAATTGTCCTCATTGTATTTCTTTTTATTGTGTGTAGAACGAGAAGCTTTATATTATAGCTGTTTTGTATAGTGTGTTGCCATTTATATAATAAGCACCTATAGAGGCTAACCAATCTAAATTAGTAACTGATATGATTGTGTGGCCAATCCCCATGTGATATGAGCTTAAAAAAAGAGAAAAACAATATTTTGTTTTAGTCAAATTAACTATTTCAGTTTTCTCTAACATGTTCAGCTCCAAATCATGCAGAGCACAGATACAACACTCTGTTTACTAATACATGAGAATTCTATGAAGAGAAACAAATAATGCAATATAAAGTATGTCACGTTGAGCCCCCTCACAGGTGAAAGGAAATAGCACATTGTGTCTTGTGTTGTCAGTGTGGATTAAATGCTTAGATCCAGCTTCAGCACTGTCACCCATGTCAATATGCAGTCTCTTTCAGTCTAGTTCTATGATTAAGGCAGTGGGTGGACATTTACTTTCTGCAAGCTATCTTCTCAACAGTTTGATTAGGTTGGGGTTTGATTCTGTTTGAAAAACAGGAAAATAACACTTGTTGCAGAGAGGTCTTAACATTGAAATCTTCCAGTTATTGGTAATGCAGCAAAAACGTTGTAGTAATAACTGGAAAAAAAATCCATAGGTAAACCCATATTTTCTCTTTCATTGCACAGAAGTCTTCTGTCATTCTATTCCTTTACAGTCTTTAGTAAGGGTAAGAAAGCCTTATGATTTCATGAAACATTCTAAAATAAGAAATGAACTTAATCTTCACAGCTTTATTTTTCTTTGCATCCCATCATATACCACGTGCACTTTTAATTTTTAAAAGAATTATGAAACCATACGGGAATTGGTTAGACTATTTGCATACCTCTTTGAATGATTAGTTGCTAATGAGAGGACAGTTAAGCACTGTGCAAACCTATAGTAGGTTTCCTGAAATCTTGCAGATACACAGGACAACTTCACATCATCTTATCTAAACTGAGAAGCTCAGAATGTTGTTGTAGTTTTACACCTGGCAGTGAAATTGTCTGACTGCTGGGGGGGGGAAAAACAACAAACCTAATGTGCCACTCTATGTGCTATTCAAGAAAGTGCTACTCTTCTGTTTTGCAAGTGGTTTTTTATTATATTTGGTCTTTCAAAAGCAGAGGGAGTTTTGGGAGGTAATGATATTTTTTGCTTGTAGTAGTGTTCTACAGGTATATGGCTCTTAGACATTTCTACTCTCTCAATACTCCCTTTTCCTCTAAGGTAACTATTTTAGTCAGCTGTTACTGGAAAATAACTGGGGACAAAATGCACGTGGGGATTTTTGTGACACCATACTAAGTAATGTATTAATTTCCAGATATCTAATGATCCCCCAAGTGCATGGATTTTCAAAGACAGTATTCTCTGTGAACTCCAAATAGCTGCTGTCCTTTCCCTGAGGATGGAATACATAAAGTGAACTGAAATGCAACTCTGGGTTGCAGGGCAAAAACAATGGGTGTAATTTCAATGCTTAAATTAAAGTACTAGACAGCAACAGAAAAGAATTTGAAGATAAAGAAGCTAAGGGTATCATCTTCATTAGGTAATGCAGACAGCACTAGAATAAATTAGTGGGCTTTTGAATGGCATATGAGGAATAAGTCATTAAGCAGCTCCTGTTTCAGTTGTACTGAAAAGAATGGAAAAAAATAGGCTATAATTTCATTAGCATTTTTGTCATATCATTTTTGATATGATATGAATATCAAATATAACACATTTTTCTTACGCATCTGCATATTTAGATATGATGTTCTATATGATAAATACATAGTATCCCATGTGTCTAAAAGTGCTATCTGCAGATAACAGTCACAAAAATGTTCATCTCTTAGTTTCATAGCACTTTTCTTTGGCTGTTTGTAGTGTTATTTAAAGTATGTCAGAGAGTACATTGTATTTCAGATAATAGTGTTGGAGATTGTAACAGTTGTTCTGAATATGAAAAAATATAGGGTTCTGCCATGGCAGAAGCCAAAGTTTTAACTTCATGCTCCAGCATTTCATGCTTATCATGAGACCATAGGATGGAGTGGCTTGTTACCATTTCTGTCACAAGAACGCAGACAGTGAGAACGTACATCTGATTGCCAGAGATTTTTCTATGATATTGGTTAATTCAAAGGTCTTCTGTTTACTTCAACAGTAACCTTGTTTTTAATGCACTTTTAGTGCTGTGTTTATGTACTTCGGGACTCATGTCTGACACTCTTTAAAAATAGTATTTTGCTTTCATGTCATTTATAAAGATCGGATACTTTTAAATGACTTAAAGCTGTCCTTGAAGATCTGGATGAGAATTACACAGCAGGCAGGTACCCTGGCTTTTGTTCTTTCAAACACTACAGTCACAGGAGTCAGAACGAAAAGTTGTCCTCAAGGACAACTCAAGGCTGATATGCTCATTCAGGTTGCTGCATGGCTCACAGAAAATCCTTCTTTGAACCCAGAAGATCATCTGCCTTGCATGCACACTTGCCAACAAACCTGAATTTGTATTTCAAATAAGTGTTTAAAGGATCTAGCATCAGATTCCCTTTCTCTTACATTTTATAATGCCTGACAGCCTCTCATGTGTGCTGGATTTTGACATCTTAGTGGCACATTATATTGTTTCAACTCTGGATACGAGGATCAGTCTGTGAGATGTCCAAGGACCATGTCTTTCTCTGGCATCAGCTGGTAGGTGGTCGGTCAACTATCGAAAACCTATTACCCTAAGGTTATTACAGATAATACAGTATTATTATTTGTACATATATACAGATATATGCACTGTATTGAGACCTCCTCTCTTACATGAGGTGCCATGAGGATTTGACTGTTCACCATTAAAACCAGAATTTGAAAGAAGTGCACTGTGGTCTTGAACAGTTTTGTATTTTGATGATTAGTCTTTTGTCCAAGGGGGAGAACATGAGCACTTTCTGTACAAGAGGAGCTACCAGGTGGGTTAACACCTTAGTGAACGTTAGTGGGTTTGTGAACAGGACAAAGATGCATGGCTTATGCTTGTCCTGATCCGCTGAGAAATAGAAATAGTTTTAGCTATCCTAAATAAAGGAAGAGCTTTGGGTAGCTGGAAACGCTGAGACTAACTTGACTATCTTGAGCTTGAACCCACAGATAAAAGCATTCACATTTGGTACAGTGTGAATGCCTATCCCCATTTTTATTATAGTACTAGAAAACACTGCAGTAAAACCTTTTCCTTTGCTATGTGAGAGAAATAGTTCTTCCAAAACCAGCAATGTCTACCCCCTGCTGAAGTAGAATAATCTGTGATATGTACCTTACAAAGAACAAATGGGTGAAAACTTCAGATCTTTTTGACTCTGCTGCCACTGATGTTCTTTCTAGTGTTGCAGTTCTGTGCTTTATTTTGTGGTAGTTCCTGACTTTCACTTAGGTCACAATCAGTGTTTCTGTTTGTTTCCATAGGTCAGACCTGTAGAAGTATGAGTGTTTTCCACTTTGACATCAAGATAATTCTTTTTCCTTATAGTAGAAACACTAAATTCTTAAGATGGCATGCAAAATAGTTCATATTAATTGCTGATGCTAAGATGGCCATCTTTGCGAGAAAATATGAGTTGAAATATGTCAAGGTGTCTTGTGAAACAATCTAAATACAGCCTTTTGCTTTTACTAGAATCCACTCATCAGAGCTAAGCTGTATCAGTGCTTTGCTGAAAAGCACCTCTAAGCATCTTCTGAACCTCTATCTGTATTCTCATCAACCACTGCAGTAATACTGAGGAAAACTCAAAGCAAATGCAGCATGAGATAGAGTGATTCTGTTTTCTTCAAGAACTCAGCTACTGCTCCTGTGATTATTGTGGATATGGGGACTTACTGCTTGGAGCATTTGCATTGAAAATACGTACATCAAAGACAGAAAAACATACTTCTTCCCAATCACTGAAGTTATTCAGGTTTTGTAATCGACATATAAATTCTAATCCTTATCTCACTCCTTTCCTATTTTTGAAAAATATTTGTTGTTATTATTGAGATTTGGTAGCTGAGGAGGAATTGGCATTTTGTGTGGCTCCCTTTACTTTGCCCATTCATGTAATGACTGTACTGTCATAATATTGAGAGAGAAATCTTTTGCCATAAGGAACTGTATATTCATACATAGACATGGGTAAAAATACTTTTAGAAGATATTTCTGAAAAAGCTTTATTCAAGAGTAGCTTTGGTTCTGAGATTACTTGTAGAGCATACTGGTTTGTGCTTTTAGTTTGGTATTTGTAAAGCTCAGTTTTGGCTTATCCAAAACATAAGAATGTAGTTTATTCTTCATAGCCATACTTGTGGCCTCAGTTGTGTTGACCTCATTTGAAAGTATAAGAATGAGCCAATTAGACTGCATTACTGTTTTTATGTAGAACAGCTACTGTACCATTATTGTTGAAAATGACAGTTCTGAAATGAATGGTGCTAGAAGACAAAACTGCAGAAAAGCAGGGACATGGGTATCAGAAAAAACTGTTTGAAGCTAATGCTATTTCCTTACTACATTTAACTACATCCCTAAGTCAAATGACAATTAGTTAGAACACACTATTTATTATATATTTACAATATGTTATAGAAAGTACATATATAAATAAAATTATAATACGTACCATACATAGGAAAATAATAAATATCCGATTATATAAATAGCCTCTGAACAGTTTCAGAAAATATGTACATGAATGAAAATATGGACTGTTTGTATGTGTATTACAGCTACTTGTTTAGAACATATTATATCCGTGTTTCTTGTTCTATCCAGAAAATGACAGACTTCACAAATCTGTTGAGCTGGTAGGGTTTTGCAAAATTTTAATGACAAAAAATAGCTATACTCAATTTAAGAAATTTTCCACAGTTGTCCTTGCCTGTTTATAGCAGTTAATGTAAAAGTATTAGTCTGATTTGAAAAGTTGCAAAGAATATATCTTTACTAGTATGTGTGAATGTGTGACCTATTTTTTTTTTTTGAGGTTTTGCTGATTTTAAGATGAGAGTTCAATAAAGAACACTCACTATTAATTCTCTCACAATTTCATGTAAATATTTTGCATGCAATGTGGCAATTGACATAAACACTGTTATGATTTCATTTTATACTGTTATTGCATTAGATTTTACGATACCATTTATGATTTGAAGTTTGGGTTCTCTGAGGCTTCATTTAGACTGTGATATATGCTAGTCAGAGAACAGCCAGCAGAAGTTATAATCTTCTAGGCTTTAGCAGTTGTTTTCTGATGTTGGAATTTAATGACACTACTTCCTCCAGTAAATGTCAGCCTTACATGCTGTGGCCTATGACAAAGAGTTTGGAAAATTTCTTGAAGCTTGACTGTGTTCTGCCTGAAACCTGGTGATACTGTGTGGGCAAATTCTCATAAATTTACCATCGCACTGTACTGTGGGCAATGTGTGTGTACAGATACATTTTAGTGCATTGGTCTTTCTTTGCATTGGGCTCCTTTCCATAGAATTATAGAATGGATTGGGTTGGAAAGGACCTTTAAGATCGAGTTCCAACCCCCTGCTATAGGCAGGGGCACCTCCCTCTAGACCAGGTTGCTCAAAGCCCCACCCAGCCTGGCCTTGAATGCTTCCAGGGAGGGGGCATCCACAACCTCACCTGGCAACCTGTTCCAGTGTCTCACCACCCTCACAGTAAAGAATTTCTTCCTAATATCTAGTCAAAATCTACCCTCTTCCAGTTTAAAACCATTTCCCCTCGTCCTGTTGCTACCTGCCCTTATAAAAAGTTCCTTCACAGCTTTTGTGTCCCCTTCAGGTACTGGAAGGCCACTCTAAGGTCTTCTCAGAGCCTTTTCTTCTCCAGCCTGAAAAGCCCCATCTCTCTCAGCTTGTCCTCATGAGGGAGATGCTCTAGCCCTCTGATCATCTTCATGGCCCTCCTCTGGGCCTGTTCCAAACAGCTCCATGTTCTCCTTGTGTTGGAGACTCCAGAACTTGGCACAGCACTTCAGGTGGGGTCTCAAGAGCTGAGTAGAGGGAAAGAATTACCTCCTTCAACCTTCTCTTGATGCAGCCCAAGATACAGTTGACCTTCTTGGCTGCAGGCACACATTGCTGACTCATGTTGAATCTTTCATCAACCAATACCTCTAAGTCTTTCCTGTCAGAGCTGCTATCAAGCAATTTCCTTATCCTCAGCTTGTTTCTAGAAATCAAATCCTCCACAGTGGCCTTCAAGGCAGGCAGAACCTCCAGCATACAGCAACTTCATTCATAACTTGTTGGCTGGGCATCAAAAAAGTTGAATCCATCTTATGTCTTGTTTCTTGGATAAATGTTCATTAAATAAAACATAGTTCTGTCTAAAGGCACTCTATACTTCTTACTGCTTTTCTGTGATTGATCTGTGTGTATTGCCTCATTTCTGTTCTTTATAGTTTGAGCCTGTCTGTAGGTTTTAGAGAGCGAAGCTCTCCATGATAAGGGAGATCTCAGGTTTCATCATAAGGAGAACAGGTAAAAGAAAATCTTGTAATCTCAGGGGATAAAAGGTTTCATAAGCAAGAAACTTGTGCCAAGGACTCTCTGTAGGGTAGAATAATGATTTCTCACACTTCCACTCAGCAAGATTTTAATATGGTAGAGAGAGCCTGAGGCACAAACATAATTGTACGGATAACCACAATATTGCACTGATACAGAGCTGTGTCTGTACATGTTATAGCTACTTGCTTAGGACATATAATACTCATCTTTCCTGTGCTCTTATTGATCTGTTTTATCTACAGTACAGACCTGTTCTAACCAGATAACTGAACACTTGGTGTAACATTATAGTCATATTCTATGTTTAATATCTAACTTCATTAATACTTAAGTGTACTGGATACCTTTGAGGTTTTCATTAAGAAAGACAACAGTTTTTGTATGAAAACTAGTTGCTTTAAGTGTCCATTTAAAAATAGGTTTTGTTCAATTTTTTTATTGTATGTTTAGTTTTGTTCAGTGAAAATTCTCTAGCCTATGTTTCCTCAAAATTTTAAGAAGTTTTCTTCTAATTGGAGAAGAGAGGCATGAAGATGCATTCTCTCTTACATAAAAATCTGCTAAAAGCCAGAAAAGAATTAAGGATTTTTTTTCTGCTTGCTTTTGAAGTGAAAGTGAGGTTTTCTTAATTGAAGAAAAAATATTTTCTGTAAACTTAGTATCAAGATTTTATTTAGTGTTTTAAAAAGCAGATTTAAATCTAAGTTTATTAATTATCTGAATATTGCTTATAAAAATAGTCAAAGTAAGTAGATCAGTATTTCTCCGTCATCAGCTGTTGGATTTCAGAATTCCATGAGAAACAACGATTAGGATCAAACTGTATCCATATGGAAGGTCCAGGAGAAATTTCAAAAATAAAAATACAGAAGCTCAGCTTTTAAGATGGATGTTTAAATGTCCAGATACAGGTTTCTTTAAAAGAAATTTCAGTCAAGAAGACCACTGGGTGTCAGTCATGTGCATCATCACTATGGTGAAGTTCACTGAAGCCAAGTTGTTTGTCAATGGACCAAAGTAGGTAACTAAGACTAGGCAAAATATGGATCTACAAACCCTCATTTAGAATATTTCTTTAGAACAAAATGTCAGTATTGATTGTCATCAAGGGAGGATGAGTTAGAATTCATTTTTAAAAGAATTACAAAAGATTCTTGTTGCAAAGGCTGAGAGGTGACTCTTCTAACTCTGCAGAAATATAAATGTATTTGCAAAGCCAGAATTGGGTGCTAATATTTCTATGGTTAGAAATAGGGCTTGTCAAAATGAAATACTTTATTCTATTAAATCTACTACATTTTGCACGTTTCATTTAATGAAGCAACAAAATATTTTTAAATTTCCAATGAGTTTAATCAAGAACTTGAATAATTATCTCATGACTCTCTTTATTTGCACATTTCTGTCACTTTAGCGACACAAAATATCTGTATGGGAGATATGTGTAGGTAACAGGTATTCAGTTCAGTATTACTGTTTATTGATACCTTTGATATCTTTCTCTATTAGATGTTTCTGTCTGTGCAATAGAAAGAGTGTTTGGTTTCTGTATTAGTATCTGAATAAGGGAGTTTGGTATTTATTTTCTTCACCTGCTTTCCTTTAACACAAAAATATTAGTTTTTGTAATGACAAAAAGTGTGTATCTAATTACCTTCCTGTGAGTAATTAGCCTTTTCCCCTAGTGATGCAGAATTGTCCATCCCTAAGTATGTAAGAAAAAGGAGAACATTTATAAAGCTTTAAGTGGTCATAATGAAATAAATAAATGGGTATTCCATGCAGTTCCATCTTTCCCAGAATATCACTGAAAGAAGTTCTCTCTTGTAATATGCTTTAAAAATATTGACAGGTATATATAATCAAACTGTGATGATTTAGAAGAAAAGTTAATTATGCATAATAGGCAAATGAGTTTGTTTTTAACAGTCTAAAACTATCTTATGCAGAAACCAATAATGAAATCATAAATCTCTTTTTAGATAACGCATATAGACTTAAGGTATGGAGGAGGATGTAGGATTGGAGGAATTCTTAATTCTATGTAATTTCAGAATAGTTTTATGCTTATATCAACTTATATTTCATCATATTTATAGGTGGACTTTATTTAAAACAAGTAGCTTTTACTTTTCCTGAAATAAAATCTTTCAGCATGGAAGAATCTGTTGCCAGGAGTCTAAATTCAGTGTTATTGTTTTAGGCTATATAATCCTCTTCCATTGAATAATTTTGTATTTGTTTGTTTTCATACTATTTTCAATAGAACACAAATGTTGGTTTTAAAGCAAAAATATTTTTAAAATAAACGTATTTATCTCTGGTGATACAGAAATATTTTGCTACCATCTGCATAGCTGTCTAAAGAATTCACTTTTTAACTTTTCTGGTCTTTGAATGATTGATGTTTTCTTCCATTAGCATTCAGAACCAGTAGATCAAATGAAATCTTCTTCAATCAATACTAGATTTACTGACATTATATACTATAATAATTGTTTTCAATTCACTTGTAATAAAATCTTTTAAAGGTACACTTTTGCATTTGATGCTAACCGTGGAAGGTGTCTGCTCTTCATTTTTGTTTTGTTGTCTGTTGTCATTCACATTGTCTGCAACAGCAGTGTTACTTACTCAGTTTCTTTTGTTTGTGAGCTTTCACTTGTGTTCTGCTTGCTTTTAATACTTATGTATTTTTCAATTCTGTGGGTGCACTAATTTGCTCCTGCGCCTTCTGAGTTGTATTCCTCACACCACTGGTGGAGTCACTGACCCCTACTACCTGAAGGCATTATGCTTATACTTCCAGTTCAGTGCTTTGATACCAATCTCTTTCCATGATATCAAGAAAGAAAAGGACTGTGACTTACTTAAGCGGTATATCAAATTGGTGCTAGCAAATTGGTACTGAGACCTAACACAGTCCTGGCATCAGGCATCATGAAGATCCATCTCAATCAGTTCATTTTCTTTATCTTCTTAGAAGCTACCAATTCTTCAGTGTCCTTCTGAGCATGCTTTTTGTTCCAGGAGCTATTGAGGAGAATTTCCAAGAGTCTGATCTCATATCTCAATATTCGTATGTTCAAAGACATAGAAGACATAGTCTCCTGCATGTCCCTTGAGTTTGCCCATACCTAAGGTATACATGTCAAATGTGTATAAGCACTACCAAATTCTAGTTTTGCAGTATGAAAATGGGAATTATCCAGCTGCTTTCTAAAGATCTTGAATACCGCATCTGAACCTTTGTAATCATGACTGATCTTAAAATTGAAGTAGCCCTAGACATAGCTCTCCCATTCTTGATTCTTTCAATATGAAAACTATATTTGTCTCTTATTAACGTAAGATTTTTAATTATTGAAGAGCATTACTAGGGTAAAATTCTATTCAGTAGAGCAGTGGCAAGTTTTTCAAAAATTTGATGGACATGAGAAAGAGGTTTAACTCTTTGTGTTCTGAATGACAGTTTTTTCAAGATTTCTTTAGATATAGCTCCTGGTAGACCCGATGCAATAACCTGTGGAGTTTCATTGAAAGCATTAGAAGAAGAATTTCAGAAGAGTTACTTCTTGCCTTTGAAAGAAATTTGACTCCGCAATACAAAATTTTCTTCCCTCTAATCAGGGTTTCTTGATTGCAGATAAAGATAGGACTAAAAATACTTAATCAGTTGTGAGACCTATTCAGATCTTAGAGTTCTTTCGCATGCTGTTTTGATCACATCTTGATTCTCCAAAGTTCTGTTAATTGTAGTAGGTCATGATAACATAGACTGTATTGTAATGTTTCTGATTCTCTGCTCTACTGTCTGGAAGAAGACACATTTGTGGAAACAGCACAACTAGATATCTGTTTTTTTTTTCTTTTGAAAAACTGAAAAAAGGTGCTGTTTATTTTTACTATGTAGCCTCCAGTATTGACTTTTTCCAGGCCTTGCAGTTGGTCTTTGCTTGGTTCAAGCCTCTTGACTTTTAAATTATTTGATTTATCCATTTCTCAATCTAAAACCAGTGCAAGAAGTGACCTCCATCTTTAATCGTGGCTCCAGATTAGCCCTTACTATAAGGACCAATCTGCCATGTCCTAGCTGGGGTCCCACAATATATGTGTCACAAACTAAATACATTTATTGAATCTCTATAGCTGTGAGAAGAACACTGGAGCAGAAAAATCTTCATTTTATGTTGAATCATTGTTGAAGCACTTGATTCTGAACCAAGTTTTCAGAAAGTCCTTAGGGCAGAGCTCATCACTACCAAAGACAAAAGAAAATATTTTTCCTTTGGCTCTTGAATAGAAAAAGAAAAATAGGGATAATACTGGCTGCTTTTCTAATGCATTGACCTCTGGAGATTTATCCCTTTACTTCATTTCCAGGGCACTGAAGAGGAAGCGGAACATACGTAATTATTTCTAGTACTTCATTTTTTTTTCTGTGGGTTT
>JACDJE010000231.1:1223604-1283604 GCA_016647715.1 Pavo muticus
TTTTTTTTTTTTTTTTCCATGTACTCTATTGCCTTAGTGTGGATTTGTATTATGACAGACAGGAAATCCACTTCCACCGTGTTCAGCACACACAAAAAAGTGTTCCAGCTTCCTGATGTTCCAGAAAGATAGAAACTAAGTTGTTATGTTGCGTAAGAGAACATATTGAGGAAAAAAGCATGTGTGTTGTATCAGGTAGACATTTTATCTAATCCAGTATTCCACCTCTGATACCACTTGTCCAGGTTGTCTATAGCAAGAGGGTAAGAATGCTGTAATCTCTTCTCCTGAATATTTCCCCAGCTTTAAGATATTCAGTTGCATTTTTTTCCATTTTTCTTATTTAATAATCCATAGTAGATATTTTGTGTCCCTTTTTAATATCTATATTTTTGGTATTCACGAGACTCTACACATTCGCTACGCAAAATGTAAAGAAATATCTTCTTTCATTTGTTTCTTCTATGATATTTTCAGGTTTCCTTTGATTTATCTTCTTTGAGACTCAAGTTTCATTTCATGTAAGAGCCTTCAAGAAATGCCTCTGAGTTATACTTCTTTTTTCTCACTGAAGAAAGTAACTTCATTTTAATAGAGAATTGTCAAAAAATTTTTTTCCATATTTCTTACATCAGTTCCTGAATGTCCAAAGAGCTCAAATGTACCTGTCGATGAAGACTAGCATATCATAAGTATATGATTTCAAATTTTAATGAAGAAGAGAACAAAGAGAAGAATCTTAGTGCCTGTTACCAGTTAGCAAGTCTTCAAACTCAGAAGTTCAACTAGCAGAAGTGTATCAAATGTCACGATTACCTACTTACATATCTATCTTACTGTCAATTTTGAGATTCATATCCCTGTTTTGCTAGAATAGGAAAAAAGAAGTGTGGTCTATATTCTGACAAACCAAATTTGGTCACAGTTTGATCATTTCTCTCTCTCATAAAGATGGAGAGCTCATAAATATGTCTTTTTCTTGTCAAAATGCCTGAATCATTTTAAGTTATACAAAAAATAACAGTAGGACTTTACTAGGTTTGTGCTCAAGTGTATATATGTTGAGGCAAATAACTGTATTGATGTTAATATTCCAGAAGCAAGTTTTTCTGTGACTTTCCAATATTCCTTACATATGCAAAGATGCTGTCAATATTGAAAACATTTGTTGTTTTATGTAATTAATGTCAGCATATTAATATCCATCATTGTATACTTGTTCATGAAAGTATCAGCTTGAAACAAAGCTATACCTCTACCCAGGGAGTAATAAAAGAGATAGTCACCCCCTCTTCACTAAGTTCTACATCTTTCCATTAATTATCTTGAGATTTCTGGAAGATGCATAGTATTTTATTATTTAATGACATATGGAGTGATAGTTCTGTACTGAAGAATTTTCAGATTTGAATCCATAACCATGGCAATGTGTATAAATATAGATAGAAAAGTGAATGTATCTTGAATGCATCTTGATTAAGACATTGCATATTAAAAAAAAAAAAAAAAAAGTAAAAGAATTGTTAACATGCTAACTGTCTTGGGAACTCCCAAATTCAAAGCAGCTCCGCAGGATGGCTGTGAGTCTGTTCAGGCATGCGGCTATTTCCCTTGGCTGGCTTTGTCTTTAAAAAGTGAGACTCCGAATTACTCTCCTGGGAGCAGACTCAAAAAACTTGAGGCTTCTTCAGCATTATGCACTGTGAACCCAGAAGAACTGGGACTTTATTAGTCCAGTAATTCAACAGATTTTTTTTAAAATTTTTTTTTAAGACAGGGAAGATATTAAAGCAAGGCTTGAATTTTATTGAAAGTCCTTAGTCTTCTTGGGTTCTGGGCAAAATTGTATCTATAACATATAGCTAAAACATTGGTGATTTTTAGAATGGTCCCTGCTCATGAGATAAACATGCACTAATGTTGCCCTTCCAAATAGAGCTTGACTAGCTGCAGTAGAGTCTGGCTCTTTTAGTAGTATTCACGTATAAATAATGACTTAAACCTTCAGCCAGTGACCTGAGAAAATAAATCTAAACCTCTTTATGCTCAAAATATATTTTTTTCTGTCTCAGACATACATCTTTTGATGTGCACAGTGTTCTGTCAAAGGGAAGAAGAGTGTCAGGGAAGTGAATAGCGTAACAGTTGAACACTACCAGAGTAGTATTCTTCTACCAGAAATGCAACTACAATGATTTACAAACCCTTTCTTTGGATTTTGGCAAAGCAATTACTTGATGGTTTCTGACTGTCAAGTCAGAGGTCTGCCATTGCTCCTGCCAGACAGAGAGGCTCCATTCAGGGAGCACCTTATGGTGGCATTGGCCCAAGTGCTCTACCTCTTCTGATAGCTCTGCTTTTCAGTAAGGGGTTTCCATAGCACATAGCATTACAAATTGTCCACTTATATAAACTCAACTAGTAAACATACTTTTCTAACTTGAGAAACTTTTAGATTATAACTTCTGCATTATAAGACTTTGAAATATTGCCTTAGATTATGGCAACCATTCTTCATATGGACATCTCGGTTTAATTAGTTGGCCCAGACTTGTACATAATTGTAAGCTGTCCTCTACTCCTCCACTTTATTATGTGAATCTGAATTTAACAGAAGTACCTCCCAAATACAACGGGCAACAGCTTACATAAATTTAATAAGCTTTAAGCTTGCCCATTGATCTTTTTTGTGCATCTCTCCTCTCTAGTGGGTGGTATCATCGTCACTCGCTATCCTATTTTAAAAATATATTTTAAGGATATACATTTAAAGCATATCTCAAAACATATTTTGAAATGTGGAAATCAGGCATCCTGTTTTATACTTATGGAGCTAGAAGAAATTTTCATTCATCTAACTCTATGGATAAGTCTAGTTGGGCTTCCCTCCCATAAAATGCATGTTTTAATGAAAAAAATAATAAAAATGAAAGCAGAATTCCTTGACATAAATCAATTTTAAATTAAATTGGACTGTCTTTGTAACTTAGATAAAATACCTTAGAAAATTCTATGACTGTTGCAAAGTCATGAATTATAATTACAGGAAATTCAGTCGAGATCAGTTTGAAAAACAATGGAAATTTGTCTGATTGTGGAAGCACACATACCAAACAGCTTCACCTGGTAGCAAACCATGACAGCTGATAATTAAATTAGTCTTTAAAATCAAGTTAATCAAATTATGATTGGGAAACTTAAAAATTATTTTTAAAAAGTACGTGATTATTGCATTGTCTCCATTTTTCATATAACATGGAAAAATTGATTTGAACAGTAAAATGTGAAAAAATTTAGTGGATCCTTTGGCAATTAAGACAAAATAATTTTTATACAGAAAGAGGACTTACTATGTAGTAAGGTAGAAGAATATTTTTTTTCTAGTAGTTTCTATTGTAACTACTTAAAACTTTATTTTCACAGGAAACAGTTATTAATAGTATTCATTTCGGTATAAATATTTCAGCAAAATTCTAAACACTGTGAGATCATTTGTAGTTTTCCCATTTGTTTCGCTGAAACCATAATCTTGTCATCTATATTTTAGAGATGTTCATGAGGGAATGAGTCAAGGGAACTGTGGAAGTGAACTTTAATTTTATTTTTTAGAAGAGCATTTTGCAGTGAGTGTAATCAATTACTTTTCTCTTTAGGCCAGTCTGGAGCAAATTATTAGAGAAAATCTGTTGCTAGCTCAGGAATATCAAATGTCTCAGAAATGCTACTTAAATTGTAAAGAAGATCTCACAGAACTCTACGATAGTAGAATCAAGGTGGAAGATTCAGTTAGAGATCATCAGCAGGTAAGGTGCTAATATCACTCATTCAATTAATATGTTTCCTATTTTAAATGCATTTGATCAGTGCAGTTACGTAATGCCAATGGAATACATGCTAGTAATATGTCACCTATCACCTTTGTTTTTATTTTCTTCTTGAGCATTTTTTGTATTTTCACTTCTTTTCTTGCTTGCTTGGTTTTTTTTTCCACTTTGCAGAGCTATTCATATAAGGTATTAATTATTCATTAAGTCATAATTGTATTTGTTGGGTTCTTTTTTTTACCTGGAGTGTATTTATTTTTGTACAAAACTATATTACTCAGCATAGTATCCTTAACATTATGCATTACTTTTCTGTCAAATAGTCTTTCAGGGAATTGCGAGCTTTACAACAGCTATAATCAGACACTGCAAGTGTTTAATGTAGAAAACATTTATATGAAAATGGAAAAACTTAAAATCTAATTTGATGAACTTCCATGATGGAGGTATAGTGCTGAGGTATAATGTTCTCTTGAATAATTAGTTACATTTGAATAGGAGGTTTTTTTTGTTTAAATTTAACAATGTTGTGGAACATAAATCAAGTGAGGTGTTGTAAAACTATTTTCAAAAATGTAAATTTATGTTAAAAGTTTTTTTTTTTTTCTTTTGCATCTACGGATGGTTCTCAGAATATGAGCATCAACTATATCAGCATTAACTATAATTAAATAAAAAATATTATCTAGGTATGTTAACCAGAATATTGTCTGACTGTCCTTCATGTCTGTATATCTGAAAATTAGTACACATGTAAGTCATCCTGTACAAAAATTGTAGGTTAATATCAACGGTTTCAGGTAAGAATGTTTATTAACTTTGGTCATGTATGCAGGAATCAGGTCCTGTCAACATTAATATTTTGGTTCATTTTCAAAAAGTGCAGTGTAGAAGTTTTCATATAAATAAATGAGATGTGAAATTCAAATTATTAGTAGTACTTTACCTGTATCAGTTTCTCTTAGTCCCTCTTATGTCCTATACTTGTATCTTCAGCCATTACTCATTTCCCATGGAACACCTCAGTAAATCTCTAACTCTGAAATTCAGCATACTCTGAATTTGAATTTGTTCCTTCCAAGGTATTCTTGTTAACTATGCGCCTTTCTATATTTCAAGAACAAAAATATTTTGAAGTCATACATTCTTAGAGGTAAGTGCATTTGGAGAACAAGTTGAAGATAAAAATATAAATAATGGAAGAAATTCTCTTCTATTTCTCCTCACCAAGTGAGTGCTAATTATGCTTCCTAAATATGATCTCAAGGCAAAGCTATGAGCGCTGAGATGTTTTCTTAGCATGAGTAGGTTATAGAAGGAATTGAAAGTATTTTTTCTGAATACAGAATTAGGGCATACTCACTATAATGCTTTCTAAAGAAAAATGTATCTATGTTAGGTAATCTGGACCTTTAATTTCCTTGGGTATAAGAATGCCTTCTGGATGTAATTGTTCTTGGTAATATTTGTGAAACAGATTTCCCACTCAGCAGTTTACCTCTTCTGGACATAGTGTGGGTGATATTATCGTACATCTCAGTGAGGTAATATGGAAGCAAACAAAATTGCAAATGAGTTGGCATATATTATTGCTTTTTTCCTTCTCAATTTGAATACAATAAAATAAACATAGTAAAATATAGCAAAATTGCATTGCAATACCAACAGGATCTAGCTTCATCAGCACTGCCACATAATCATTTGTTTGGCTTTTTAAAATCTTGTTTATGAAGAAAATGGTTATGAGTATGTTACTATCCTATAGAAGCTTATAAGCAGCATTACAACATGCGTACCTAGTTTATGGTAGAAATTAGTGATGGGAATATTTAGGCTTTCTGACAGTCCTCTGTGCCATTAGTAGCAGTATATATATGAAGACGAGAAACTCTATTGAGAATATTAATTTGAGAATTACAGTGACAACTACTCTAATTTCCTTTCTGATAACTCTTCACTATGTTAAGGGACTAACTAGTTCAACAATTAAGGCAAAACACGTCTATCATTATCACAGAGTATTTAGCAGTTATAACAAAAGGAAAGAAGGTGTTGACTACATACAGATCCTATAAAAAGAAGGTGTATTTTCTTCTTAGTTTTTTTTTTTTTTAAGTGAATTACAACTGCAATGGAAAATCAATTCTGAGGGAGTATCACAGTAATGATTTTTCTAGGTGTTGCACTATATACCTGCATTACAATGTGCAGACTTCAAGAAACACATTCATCCATTCCTAAATCCTGAGGACTTTCTTCTCTTAGTATCCTATATATGTATATATTATTACTCAAAATGAGAAGCTAGTTTTTATGACTACTGATACTAAAAGCAAGCTACTAATGTTAAATTATTTGGCATATTTTAAATGGATATAGTAACTGCTCTATCTAATGAAGTAGGTTTACTTTGGGATCCTAAGCAGCTGCTTTGTTCAGCCCCAGAAAAGGCTCTGTCTGGATGGATGAAAAAATGTCTTTGGTAACATGAAGTGTTTTATCATGATCTTGCAAGTTTCTACATACTGAGGAAGGTGCACTTATGAACAGGGAGGATATGCATCACTGAACAGAGGAGCTATGCCCATGAAAAGTGTAATACTCTCTTCTGCATAGTGAATGCAAACGAATTCTACTGGAGTAGGAAAGGATTATTTTTTTAATACTGCTATACAGATGCAGTGGGTGAGACAAGGTTTTCAAATCCCACTGTTGTTTTCTGGATTTCTGCTTAGCATGCTATAGGAGAGAATATCCTGGTGGAAAACACACAGACTAGTTTCAACTTTGCTGCAAGTGAGAAAGCATTTCTGCTTTCTTCAATTCTTGTGATTAATTAAGTTACAATGTAGCGCTGGTAATATGCTTGTTTTTGCAGGTGTATAGTACACTTCTGCCTTTATTTTCTTCATACCATTGTTATGCTACAAATTCTTCAATTTTAACAAATGCCTTGAGATTTTATGTTTTTGCTGGGCTTCTGAAATCAAAAAGCTAGCTAGGAATATCAGCATTCACTTGGAAGGGTTGAAGTTTCAAACGTTCTTTTTTGAATTTCTTCTGGAAATGTTAACAAGTTTGCATACTAGTGCCAGAAATACTTATCTGCATGAAAACCAAAACTAGTTATTTACCATATCCCTCTTTTTATATTGGGCAATCTTAGAATACCTATCCCAAGAATGAAATCTGCTACTTCCATTGTATTTTGCTAATGAATTAATGGTTGTACTGTAGACATCAGTGTTTGTTCTCTTGAAATTACGGTTGATTCCAAAATATAGAGATATATCATTGTATGTTAATAACCTATTTACTTGAATCTGTTTAACAAAACTTTAAGTATTGTTTTTGTTCACATAATTTGCATTTAAAAATAATCTCCCTCAAAATTACTATTGTTTTAAAATTTAAGTAAAAATTCATTCAGGTTCTGTTATCTTCAAGAGGCCATATTATACAGAGGGTGTGGGAGAGTCTATTGATTTCTAGTTTCCTTTTTTTTTTTTTTACTTTCTGGATAACTGACATATTATTGCAGTAAAACGTANAAAAAGTAAAAGAATTGTTAACATGCTAACTGTCTTGGGAACTCCCAAATTCAAAGCAGCTCCGCAGGATGGCTGTGAGTCTGTTCAGGCATGCGGCTATTTCCCTTGGCTGGCTTTGTCTTTAAAAAGTGAGACTCCGAATTACTCTCCTGGGAGCAGACTCAAAAAACTTGAGGCTTCTTCAGCATTATGCACTGTGAACCCAGAAGAACTGGGACTTTATTAGTCCAGTAATTCAACAGATTTTTTTTAAAATTTTTTTTTAAGACAGGGAAGATATTAAAGCAAGGCTTGAATTTTATTGAAAGTCCTTAGTCTTCTTGGGTTCTGGGCAAAATTGTATCTATAACATATAGCTAAAACATTGGTGATTTTTAGAATGGTCCCTGCTCATGAGATAAACATGCACTAATGTTGCCCTTCCAAATAGAGCTTGACTAGCTGCAGTAGAGTCTGGCTCTTTTAGTAGTATTCACGTATAAATAATGACTTAAACCTTCAGCCAGTGACCTGAGAAAATAAATCTAAACCTCTTTATGCTCAAAATATATTTTTTTCTGTCTCAGACATACATCTTTTGATGTGCACAGTGTTCTGTCAAAGGGAAGAAGAGTGTCAGGGAAGTGAATAGCGTAACAGTTGAACACTACCAGAGTAGTATTCTTCTACCAGAAATGCAACTACAATGATTTACAAACCCTTTCTTTGGATTTTGGCAAAGCAATTACTTGATGGTTTCTGACTGTCAAGTCAGAGGTCTGCCATTGCTCCTGCCAGACAGAGAGGCTCCATTCAGGGAGCACCTTATGGTGGCATTGGCCCAAGTGCTCTACCTCTTCTGATAGCTCTGCTTTTCAGTAAGGGGTTTCCATAGCACATAGCATTACAAATTGTCCACTTATATAAACTCAACTAGTAAACATACTTTTCTAACTTGAGAAACTTTTAGATTATAACTTCTGCATTATAAGACTTTGAAATATTGCCTTAGATTATGGCAACCATTCTTCATATGGACATCTCGGTTTAATTAGTTGGCCCAGACTTGTACATAATTGTAAGCTGTCCTCTACTCCTCCACTTTATTATGTGAATCTGAATTTAACAGAAGTACCTCCCAAATACAACGGGCAACAGCTTACATAAATTTAATAAGCTTTAAGCTTGCCCATTGATCTTTTTTGTGCATCTCTCCTCTCTAGTGGGTGGTATCATCGTCACTCGCTATCCTATTTTAAAAATATATTTTAAGGATATACATTTAAAGCATATCTCAAAACATATTTTGAAATGTGGAAATCAGGCATCCTGTTTTATACTTATGGAGCTAGAAGAAATTTTCATTCATCTAACTCTATGGATAAGTCTAGTTGGGCTTCCCTCCCATAAAATGCATGTTTTAATGAAAAAAATAATAAAAATGAAAGCAGAATTCCTTGACATAAATCAATTTTAAATTAAATTGGACTGTCTTTGTAACTTAGATAAAATACCTTAGAAAATTCTATGACTGTTGCAAAGTCATGAATTATAATTACAGGAAATTCAGTCGAGATCAGTTTGAAAAACAATGGAAATTTGTCTGATTGTGGAAGCACACATACCAAACAGCTTCACCTGGTAGCAAACCATGACAGCTGATAATTAAATTAGTCTTTAAAATCAAGTTAATCAAATTATGATTGGGAAACTTAAAAATTATTTTTAAAAAGTACGTGATTATTGCATTGTCTCCATTTTTCATATAACATGGAAAAATTGATTTGAACAGTAAAATGTGAAAAAATTTAGTGGATCCTTTGGCAATTAAGACAAAATAATTTTTATACAGAAAGAGGACTTACTATGTAGTAAGGTAGAAGAATATTTTTTTTCTAGTAGTTTCTATTGTAACTACTTAAAACTTTATTTTCACAGGAAACAGTTATTAATAGTATTCATTTCGGTATAAATATTTCAGCAAAATTCTAAACACTGTGAGATCATTTGTAGTTTTCCCATTTGTTTCGCTGAAACCATAATCTTGTCATCTATATTTTAGAGATGTTCATGAGGGAATGAGTCAAGGGAACTGTGGAAGTGAACTTTAATTTTATTTTTTAGAAGAGCATTTTGCAGTGAGTGTAATCAATTACTTTTCTCTTTAGGCCAGTCTGGAGCAAATTATTAGAGAAAATCTGTTGCTAGCTCAGGAATATCAAATGTCTCAGAAATGCTACTTAAATTGTAAAGAAGATCTCACAGAACTCTACGATAGTAGAATCAAGGTGGAAGATTCAGTTAGAGATCATCAGCAGGTAAGGTGCTAATATCACTCATTCAATTAATATGTTTCCTATTTTAAATGCATTTGATCAGTGCAGTTACGTAATGCCAATGGAATACATGCTAGTAATATGTCACCTATCACCTTTGTTTTTATTTTCTTCTTGAGCATTTTTTGTATTTTCACTTCTTTTCTTGCTTGCTTGGTTTTTTTTTCCACTTTGCAGAGCTATTCATATAAGGTATTAATTATTCATTAAGTCATAATTGTATTTGTTGGGTTATTTTTTTTACCTGGAGTGTATTTATTTTTGTACAAAACTATATTACTCAGCATAGTATCCTTAACATTATGCATTACTTTTCTGTCAAATAGTCTTTCAGGGAATTGCGAGCTTTACAACAGCTATAATCAGACACTGCAAGTGTTTAATGTAGAAAACATTTATATGAAAATGGAAAAACTTAAAATCTAATTTGATGAACTTCCATGATGGAGGTATAGTGCTGAGGTATAATGTTCTCTTGAATAATTAGTTACATTTGAATAGGAGGTTTTTTTTGTTTAAATTTAACAATGTTGTGGAACATAAATCAAGTGAGGTGTTGTAAAACTATTTTCAAAAATGTAAATTTATGTTAAAAGTTTTTTTTTTTTTCTTTTGCATCTACGGATGGTTCTCAGAATATGAGCATCAACTATATCAGCATTAACTATAATTAAATAAAAAATATTATCTAGGTATGTTAACCAGAATATTGTCTGACTGTCCTTCATGTCTGTATATCTGAAAATTAGTACACATGTAAGTCATCCTGTACAAAAATTGTAGGTTAATATCAACGGTTTCAGGTAAGAATGTTTATTAACTTTGGTCATGTATGCAGGAATCAGGTCCTGTCAACATTAATATTTTGGTTCATTTTCAAAAAGTGCAGTGTAGAAGTTTTCATATAAATAAATGAGATGTGAAATTCAAATTATTAGTAGTACTTTACCTGTATCAGTTTCTCTTAGTCCCTCTTATGTCCTATACTTGTATCTTCAGCCATTACTCATTTCCCATGGAACACCTCAGTAAATCTCTAACTCTGAAATTCAGCATACTCTGAATTTGAATTTGTTCCTTCCAAGGTATTCTTGTTAACTATGCGCCTTTCTATATTTCAAGAACAAAAATATTTTGAAGTCATACATTCTTAGAGGTAAGTGCATTTGGAGAACAAGTTGAAGATAAAAATATAAATAATGGAAGAAATTCTCTTCTATTTCTCCTCACCAAGTGAGTGCTAATTATGCTTCCTAAATATGATCTCAAGGCAAAGCTATGAGCGCTGAGATGTTTTCTTAGCATGAGTAGGTTATAGAAGGAATTGAAAGTATTTTTTCTGAATACAGAATTAGGGCATACTCACTATAATGCTTTCTAAAGAAAAATGTATCTATGTTAGGTAATCTGGACCTTTAATTTCCTTGGGTATAAGAATGCCTTCTGGATGTAATTGTTCTTGGTAATATTTGTGAAACAGATTTCCCACTCAGCAGTTTACCTCTTCTGGACATAGTGTGGGTGATATTATCGTACATCTCAGTGAGGTAATATGGAAGCAAACAAAATTGCAAATGAGTTGGCATATATTATTGCTTTTTTCCTTCTCAATTTGAATACAATAAAATAAACATAGTAAAATATAGCAAAATTGCATTGCAATACCAACAGGATCTAGCTTCATCAGCACTGCCACATAATCATTTGTTTGGCTTTTTAAAATCTTGTTTATGAAGAAAATGGTTATGAGTATGTTACTATCCTATAGAAGCTTATAAGCAGCATTACAACATGCGTACCTAGTTTATGGTAGAAATTAGTGATGGGAATATTTAGGCTTTCTGACAGTCCTCTGTGCCATTAGTAGCAGTATATATATGAAGACGAGAAACTCTATTGAGAATATTAATTTGAGAATTACAGTGACAACTACTCTAATTTCCTTTCTGATAACTCTTCACTATGTTAAGGGACTAACTAGTTCAACAATTAAGGCAAAACACGTCTATCATTATCACAGAGTATTTAGCAGTTATAACAAAAGGAAAGAAGGTGTTGACTACATACAGATCCTATAAAAANTTCCTCAGATCTTCTGCACCACTGTAATCATAGACATTGGATACATCAACATTAAATTATCTTAGAGTATTCTGAGCTTATTTTATGCCTATGTTTAGTATAACTGCAGCTTGGTTTCTGTGCCAAAGTTTACTTTGAGGAGTTTTGGACTATGCCATACATAGAAAAGTCTGTATGTGATAAAGAAACAAAAAGGCTTTTCAGTTTGATTGCCATTAGGAATTATGACCCAAAAGTGTTAAATACTATTTGTTTTTAAATACTTGTAGTATTAAAACGGACATGTCTGTGCATAAATTCACTAATTTTATTTTGTTTATAGTATTAGTAGCTTGCCATTCACCTATATTTTCTCCAAGGGCTTAATGCATAGATATGCATTATTCCCATATTAATTCTCCACTCAAGTCCTTACAAGTATTAAACTCGTTTCTTTCAAAACTAATCTGTCAGAAAACTTTTTTACACCATACTCATTGGTGGAAGAGTAATTAATTTATTCCAAATGGTCTCTAAGGTGATATCCAAACATTATAAAGCATAAATTCATACTGTGGATGTAAAAAAAAAAAAATATATATATATATATATATTTCAGAAGAAATATTTCTGAGCGATGTGTGTTGGTTGATGTTTGTATCAGGTACAGTGAAAGCCCTATTTCAGCTCAGAGACCATCAAAATATGCATTAGATCAGCACATAATATCAACAGCATAAGTCCCCTGACTCATGTTACGCTTTAAGTGGGCTCAGATGCTTGCACAGTGTCCTTTAAAAGGATTGCAGCACTAGAGATTTATGGAGTAGCTGCATGATCCTCGGTGCATAAATTACCAACCATCACATGCTGGTGGCAACATCAGTAGAAAATCCCAGGTATGGTGAGTGCATCAGTACTCAAATTAGTTTCTTTATACTTTCTGTTGTAGTTTCTGTGACTTGTAGGGCCCAAAGTACTTGCTAGTAAGCATTAGTTGTAACAACATATCTCAGGCAGGGGAAAAAAAATCCCACCTCTTTTTTGCTTTATAGTAACTTCCTTTTTCATAGCAGGGAGACTTGCCAGGTGTATTACACCTATATTACGCTGGTTGTGAGGCACTTGCAATTGCCATTCTCATTGTGCCCCGGGAAAAGGACATATATGATATATGTAATAGATGCTGCCAGAAAAACATGACTAACTCTACTGAAGAAGCTCTTTGGATTTAAAGGGATGGATGCACGTGAACAACTAATTTTAAGTAATTTCTTTTTGCAATTCACATTTTGGGTTGTTGTCCAAAAAGGATACTTCCTGCATACAAAAGAAATAGTCATTCCTGCTTGGGGAAATCTTCAAAATATCGAATTTAGGTAGTATAACCAACAAATATAGATCCCTTAATAATTAGTTCATTGTGCTGATGCATCTGGTTGTCAAAATCAATTATTCTTATCTTTCAATAAAGCACTGCTGTTGAAGTGAACATTCAAATTGATGACTGACTTTGTTAACTACAGGGATTTATATCATGTTTATTGGTATATCATTATGTGGACAAATTCATTGATCCTAAGGTTTCTCTCCACAATTCTTTACGAACTTTTGCCACAAGAATGGAACAATAAAATAATTCTTGGATCACTTGCAACACAAAATTATTGTACTGATGTATATAAAAGGATGGAAGACTAAAATGAAACACATCTCCTCTGTGCTGCAGACACCAAGTTGCAGTTCCCCTTGCTTGTCTCTAACACTCATTTTCACTCTTCNTACTTTCTGGATAACTGACATATTATTGCAGTAAAACGTATGTAGGGTCAATTCATTCTGAATAGTTATTAGAAACCATGATAACAAAAGTCATTACACTGCAGTTCAGTTTTGACAGTAAAATTTCTGCAACATTATCACAAATCCTCACGCATTAGTGCAATGATCCTTACTATAGTTTCATATTAGAGTCAAAAGACTGCTGTAGCATGCTTGATACAAAAAGTCATGCAAGTCAAGTGAAGTTCTTTTATGCTTTTATATAAACATATTTTCATGTCTTTCTTATGTATGTGTTTGGCTCTGAGCCCTCTTGGATATTACTGCCTTTAGTATTTTGTTCAGCTGGGATATAGGTTTGTGGGCTTTCTTAAATGAAGTTCTCATTGTTTGGAATCACTAAATAGAATATAAAGTAAATCTCATGCATGTCATTTTATGCAATTAACTTCTGATTTTGTAGATCCCATTCATTGACCTTAATGACAAAAAAAAAAAACCAAAACACTATTTGTAAACGAAAAACAATTTCTGTCTTTAAACTGTTTTTTTGCCTATTCAGTTCACTGTGGAGATCTTGAATTGTTTCATATCTTTGCAAGACTAATAGTGAAAGCACTGATAATATTACACTAAGAAAACAGACCTCCATGCCTATTTCCTCAAAAATCTTAAATGAAAAAGAAACCTATTAAGGATTCGGTGTGAAAGAAATGAAAATTATCATAAATTTCTTATTTTGAAAATGTTTAATCAGTTTTCACATCTCTTTTGATTAAGAATTGAAATTAGTGATGGAACTGATTTTTCTTTTGCAGATATAGCAAGACTAAATAATAGCTGTTAAGCAAAAGTGTGTCATTTACAATATTCCTGAGTTTTTTTCTAATGTTAGAATTTTGACACCATGATAGGTTGTCAGAATAGACAGCTTCATATAAAAGCAGAAGGAAAAAGATCTTCACTAAGCTTTTTATTATGCAAATTTGCTAAACTTTCATTGAGCTAATTATATTTAAACAATGTAAGCATCAAATTAATGTTAAAATTAAATTTAAATCAATAACTCCATAAGTTCAGATGACTCAATAAGAAAATTCATACAGCAGGCAGTCAAATCATATTAGTTTGGTAGCAAAACAAAGTTATTGAAATAATTTAAAGAAAGTCCATCTCCTTTCTGTATGTACTAGCCATATCAGTGGCTGGTCAGATTAGATTTGCATACTACAGAAGCAATCATGGAACAGGATGTCTGTAGGACTCAAATGTTAGTTCTGACAGAAGGCTCCAGAAGCTGTCCCATTATAGGAAGTGAAATCTCTTTATTTCACTGCAAAAAATTATATAGAAATTTGATAATTCCTTTAGGTATTTGTTTTAGAACTTGGATGTTCTCTAATGCCTCCGGAGAAAAGATTAGAAAACATTTTTTCCAAATAATGATTCTTTTTAATTAAAGATAGAGCTTTTCTTTTTTTTTCCTAGCATCTGTATGCCTATTCCAGACTCCATTTAGCATAGAGTGAACAGAATAGGAAGAAAAATTGTGCTACCATCTCTACCAAAGTAGAAATGGACATTTTTAGCATTCCTTGTGCTTGACAGTTCTTTCTAACACATAGATACATATTAATCTGCCTATATGAATAACGTGCAGAAAAGACCTGTTCTCTAGTTTCTCTTATTCAGTCAGGAGGTAGATATAATATTCTGTCCTGTGGTTGATTTTTTAGGTATCCAGGAAAATATTAAGCCAAGAGAATTAACTTTGTGTAAGTTTTCCAAAACAATTGCCTTTGGAAGTAAAACTTACTCTGATCTTAGTGTTCTAGTGGTTTTGCAATAGGGAACCTATGTACTAGTGCTGACTTCACCCATTATATACTTTATATAGTTGTTTCTTCTAATAACAATTAATAGCAATTTTAGAATTGTTACTGTCACAGATACAATTAATCAAAATCAGGCAGAAGATCTTCCATTATTAAAAAAAACCAAAAAAAATTTACTTTCTTTTGTTTACGTTTATAGCAGGCAGGTTGAATGACTGCAGAGCAGTAAACAATTTCCTTAGGAAGAGTTCAGAAGTTCAAAAAATGTTTATATCTTATTTTATATACTTCACATTCATTTTTAACCACATGGATTAATAGGTTGAGATTTACATTCCTATTAGCTACATAAATTCACGTTCATTCACATTTACTTCAAACTTACATTAAGAGCATCATTAAGGTCACAGTGTTATAGCTTAATCACACAAATACTTTCTGAAAATATTTGGTGTCAAAATAGCTTGACTTAGCCTTTAATAACAGACAAAAACACTTGCAGCAAACAACAAACAAAATGCTCTAACTTAATAAAAGTCATACTTTTGCTTTCATTTTTAGCTCATAAACAGCATTATTAGAATCTTTCAGGATTATAAAGCACACCTACATTGTAACTCATCTCAAATGCCTTATTAGGGGTTCTTATGTTAAAATCTTATTAGGCCTATATTTTCCATGCTTATATGCTTGAAAAGCTAAAACATTCTTAATAGTTTAACATATAAGATTAATGTGCCCTGTTATGCAAACTATTATCCAGAAACTGGTAGAAACTTTTGTATTGCACCTTCTTAAACACTTCCACTTGGAATTAAATCCATTAATCAGAAGGAATGGTCTCAACAAGAATTAGCTGGAAAAAGTTTGATGAAACAATTCTCAACTGACAGGTTGTGGTGAAGTTCCACATGCATTTATGTGTACTCTGAACCAGACTTGTAAGTGTATGGCTCCAGGATCTCTGTGGGAACCAGCGCTTCAATGGCTGGAGTCTTTGCTGCTGAGGCAACCAGCCAGCATAGATTTTTTTAAACGAAATGTCTTTGTAGTTTTGCTAACTCCCAAGGACACTTGTCCCAATGAGGCAGATAGAGGCAGACATAGTATTTGAGGACAGAAATCATATTCATTATCTGTAATTATGTACAAGTGAAAAAACTCTTAGAGAGGTAGGAATGTAAGATTATACAAGAAAAGTCTTGCCAATTGGTAGAGCAGAGCTGTGCAAGTATATTTTTAGTTAGAAATTAATATGAAGAGAAATTAATATAAAGAATTCTCAAAATCTGTTTCAGGCTAATCTGAAGCTAAGATTTTCAGAATTTGGGACAAAAGAAAAATGCTGGAGGTTGGGGAAAACAAATATTTCTTTTCCAAATAATGTTTGTTTGCTTTGATTAAAAATAAAATGTTTGGAAATCAATGGATCAAATGCCCCCAAGAAAGAGCATTTGATATTTTTCTGAGGGGAAGACAGAGTACTTCTTCACTTAAATGTCAGTAATGCATATGCTCTGCATTCCCTCAGGTTCAAGTACTCTGCAATAATGATCAGAAATGAAATTCCCTCCTTTCCCTCCTTTCCCAAGAACACTTGCATGAATGACCATGTTACAAATTATCCTTGGCTAAGTCTGTTTCAGTTTCTCCCTGCAGTCGTACACTGTGAATAATTAGTTTTGGAGGAGACAAAAGGATGAAATCATTAAGGTGTCTAACAGTAGAACATTGGTCTCAAAATAAATATTAGTAAATTATGCTAAAAGTAGTTTCGTCATTGATACTGAAGTAAGCAACCTCTGAATAACATAGGTCTCAGGGCTGGCCCTGCCCAGATATGTGATATCTTCTTTCACATCCTTGTTGTAAATGAGACAGTGGGAATATGAATTTGAATCTTCCTGTTCTTGAGAACACTTAACCCTAGAATAATCCTGCAGTTAGAGTACAGTCCCTTCATAACTTTCAGGGTTAAAGCTTTTGCCTGTCTATGTTACCAAGGAAGGTCACGTTGGGTGTTAGGAAAGGGTTCTTCACCAGTGGTGGGTGTGGAACAGATTGTCCAGAACAGTGGTCATGGCCCCAAGTGCCGGAGTTCAAGAAGCATCTGGGTAACACAGACATAAGGTTTAAAATTTGGGTGGTCCTGTGTGAAGGCAGGAGTTGGACCCTTGTGGGTCTCTTCCAACTTAGAGCATCACAGAATCACAGAATATTCTATGATTCTATAATTACTGCATGTCAGGAGACTTCCAAGGCTGCCAGCCATTGCTGGAATTCATATGTACTACTTCTGGCATCCCTGCTCCTACTCAGCCTCTGTCATACAGATAAGAGGCCTTTTTCTTACTCTCCGGATACAGTGAGGATGTGGTGAGATACCTGAACAGTTGTTAAAGTGTCCCAGAGGTCTGGTTTGTAGCTTTTCTACCCCTTCGGTAAATAATCACTTTGCCTGTTAAACTGTTCTCATCCGGTATCAGATTAAGTCTGTAAATAAGCCCACTAATTTAGAATATCCACAAATGACAAAGGAGGGGAAAGCAACAATAATTTGAATAAAAAAGAGAGACTACATTTATTCTATTTGCACTGCAATTAGAAGTCAGTTCCCACCTTCAGCTAACTTTCTGTTTTATCCTGGGTAATGTGGTTGTTGGGATTTCAGCTTTCCTGCATGCTCCTGTCTCTTAGTGGACAACCCTACATATCAGTTGACCTTGGTTTTCAAAATTTCTAGGAGATTTAGGTGTATTTAATCTTCTCCTAAAAACTAGCAGAATATACAACCTAAGAGAAGGCCAGAAGTTTCTCTCTGTATCCACAAGTTACCCTGCACATCTAAATCATTGCAGCTGCAGTTCAGCTCCTCCCGCATGCTGGTTGTGTATCTTCTTTGGGTACCAACTTGGAGAGAGAGAGTAAAATTAAACAATGACCCAGATTAGAAAATGTTTTCTCTAGGGAGCAGCTGTAGCACATCGACTCATGCTCTCAGGTGTGAATACCTCTGAATCACTGGAGCTAAATCTGCGTTTTGAGATCTGTTGGAATAAATTCTTCATGTAAATATTAAAATTATATATCCCTATTTAAGAAATAGAAAAGAAGGTATTTATTTTCAGATTCTAAAAATAATTTGCTGAATTGGAGAATTAATGATTAATTGCAAAATAAAGAGGGTGGGAATGAGGAATTACAGTATGAAAAAGCACTAGGACTGTTCTAATTTTCAGAGATAAAGTGTGTTGAATACAGCTTTGCTATCTACTTCCCAGTAACGCAGTGTAATTTTGTTAGTCCTAGTATGTTTTAACACTAAATCTAGCCATTCTTGACATTGATTTCAGTGCAATTTGTGTAATAGGTCAAGTAAAGTGGTGCTTATTGACTGCTGATTGTATATGTTTTTCCACCTGAAGTGTTATTGTTAATTGACATACTCCTTCATTTTCTTGAAATAATTTTCACTCTATTTGAATAACTGCCCATGATTGCCCTTTTGTAAACTGGGTCTCTTTCATGGCAAATATCAAATAAAGTTTTGAGAATCAGATAAATTGCAGACCCTAATTCATTCCTTCAGCAACAGAACATTACAATAATCAGATTCAAGCTAATTTGTCAAACATAATTTACCTTTAGTGAATATGTGCTGTCTGCCCCTAACTAAATCACCCATTTCTAAATGTCTTGTAATCTTGTCCCATGCCATTATTTCTAGTAATATTCTTGCAGAAGAATCCTGGCTAACACTAATGGCCTGAAGTTTTCTGAATAATTCTTTGTCTTGACACATTGCAGAATGTTCCACCTCTATTCCTATGTGATTACAGATCCCATATTAACAGGTATTAACAAGAGTCTGCTCTTTACCTTAATTCCTGGAGATTATAGAATTATAGTAAAGGCTATTTAATCATCATATGCTGACTGCTTTATTGGAGCTTGTTGATTGTATTGACAAATTTGCCTTCAGATTTTTTGTTTTTTTTTTTTAATTATGAGTGTGGTGATACGGAAAGTACAATTTGATGCCTTGTTTTCTTCAGCTGAAGAGAATAAATGAACTAAAGTAACATACTGGACAGAAACCTGAACATCATTTTAAACAGTCACAATCTGATTCGTTCACTGGTGTACCACTAGATGATTTGTTTCCTTTTGTTCTTCTATTGAGAAGTAGCGCAGGTTCCTCTGTAGTCCCTCTTGTTTCCTCTACTTGGCTCCAAATGTGTTTATCCAGCTCTAAGGTTTTCAAAAGGACTGCAGAAAATAGCAAGACCCCAAGGAAAGTGGAAAGTTTCCCTTCCTGAAGTATCATCTTGGATATGCCTCTTCCTCCATTGTCTTTTTCTAGACAGAGTATCATCAGTATCTACTATCTTCAACTCATTCTTGCAAAAAATTCCTTTTATGTCTGCTTTATTGAAATAACGACTACTTTTTGTCATTAACCCCAAAAGTCTCCTTTCCTAGGACTCCCCATGGTACCCTATGAACCTCTTCTTTTCCCTGCATACCAGAATTACAGCAGAACTTCTTTCTGGGTTACTTCCATGAAGAATGTGAAACAACCACATTTCCAGCCTCTTGCTATTTCTCTGGCAGGCATAGATAGCAATTATCCACTGTAGTTTTTAAAAGTGTGCATTAAAATTTTGAGGTTACATAGTCTAAAATAAGACTTACACAAAGGATTATTTTGTGACCACGAGTATGTTGACTATATTAAAGCTGCAGAACTTGTAGAAAATAGAGATCTATGCATTGTCACTACTCTTTGCAAAGTCTGTAAATTCTTCCCAGAATCCTGCAGAGGGAAACCACCTTCATGGTTTTTAAATCCCACACAGAGCCTCCAGCGGTCATTGAACTGCCACAAGCCCAGAAAAAGGGCAGAGAGGCAGTAGCCAGCACTCCAGAAGAGCTTCACAAAATAAGGAGTAGCTCTTAAAATCACTTGACCTTAAATGATTGTGGGTACTCTAAAATTTCAGTCTCAAATCCAGACTGGTTACTTTAAAACAGCACTAAATGAAATGAATCCCATTCTACTGATAATTCTTTCCTCAGGTTTTCATTCTACTGCAAGAAATGTCAGGATTTGTATAGGAAGATGCTGCTCTCACTGTTCTCATTTCACCAAGGTCTGTGTGCACTGGATAAGCTCTATATACACATCTCCTCCTGTTTGGGCTTCTCTAAACAAGAGGATTGGTATATTTGAAAAACCCTTGGGGGATCTGGAATGTTTGTGATGAAGGGTCAGATAGAAAGAACCGAATGATGGGCTGAACCACCATCGTTTGTAACAGTTAAGAAGAAACGTACTTTGCATGCTCAGTACACTTGTTCCCAAAGTCAATGAATGATATGTAATATTGAATCACCGTGTTATTTTCCAGAAAATTATTTTTTACACTATTAGTGGTGTCCTTTGTGGCTCAAATTCAAATTGCAGCTTTATAGAATAGAGGAAAACTTCCTCATCCTGAGATATAACAAAAATAAATTCATATCCATTCCCTGAAGAAATCTCTATCATGTTACACAAGTTAATATGTAAATGTTTTGAAAATGTGTTTCTTTGGCACCATATTATACATGTAAATGATTACCGTTATTTTCTTCCTGTGTGCATCTGAAAGCAAAAGAATTACTATATAATATGGTATATATGTGTGTGTGCTTTCTAAACGTTATAGTCATTTCAGACAAATTCAAGCTAAGCAAAATGTCAAACTTTGTTTACTAATTTCATTCTTATCTTTTCTTTTAATATCCTGTCTTGGTTCTCTGGTTATAACGTAGATGCACCTAAAGTTCACTAGAAACATTTGCCATTAGCTCCTTCTAAAAAAATTAAATTTGAGGATAATCCTACCTCCAGAGCTTATTCTGTTCCTGGCCATTGACTGTGACAGTGAAAGGCTCATCTGAAAGCAGTGGAGCATCCCATCTAAAAGCATAAAACATATTACATTTCATGAAAAAGCTAATTCAGATTGTTTAATTCTGGTAATATTGCCTCTGTCACCTTCAAAATCAAAATGTTCTTTCCTGTTATTATAAAGAAAACAACCAAATTGCTTAAAAACCCATTTGAATACACAGCTGCCTTATGTTGCATACTAATTTGATTAAAAATGCTTGTGCCTCACCAGCATTTTTTACATAAAACACAGTGGTGAATTTAACAAAGAAATATATTTATATTTTAGCAGTTTTTGATGATAGAGTACATTATAGTGTCCTCAACACCCCTGGACCAAAGAAAGATCTTGCTGCAGTATTGGAAGGCTTTAAACTGAATGTCTCGCTGTATTTGTTTGCTCAATGCTTTGGGCACTGTGCCAACCTCATTGTGAATAACTGCATTAGTCAAGTGTATCCAAATTATTACAACACAGCGTCCATCCCAGTTATTGCTGCTGAAGCATTTTCTGAATCTTCACATCAGAAACATTTATTTGAGGGGAGAGCTTTACATAAATTCAGGCCAATTTTAATTTTAGACAGAAAATCTTAACATCTTTACAAGTGGCTTGTGTAACTAGGTTTTCCTAGAAAGAATAATTAGGAAGTAATTGTACTACTTTTGTTTACTTATTATGAAAACCTTGCCTAAAGCGAGGAGCTGCCATGACAATAGAATGAAGAAAAGAGGAGCCAGAGCACAATTCATTTGTGTGTATTTATTTTTCAGCTTACAGAAATAAGTATTGTGAACAGTCACCTCACCTTCTTCCATCTTCACTCTACCCAGCTTAACTCCTCATTCTTTGATAGAGATGATGACACAGTAAGTCTTAGTTGATTTCTAATTATCTAATTTCCTTCAAAAGAGCAACCGCAGTCTGTATATCATTCTTTTCTCTCCTAGAGGAGTTTCTCCTCCTGATGCAAACATGTCCAATCTTTCTCATCACAGCAATCCTTGTGCTAAAATATGTCTGCAAGATACAGAACGTGAAGATAACCATACTCCTACCCTTCCATTTCAGAATAGCTCAGGTCAAAGTGGTCTAATGGGTTGCAAAACAATCTAGCAATGTTTCTCTCTGCAGCCCTTGCTGGCTTGCTTCTTATGTTTTGCCAATTAGTATTACTCTGCAGTTTCTAGCTCAGCATAACCTTTGTCTTGAAGTATAGTTTAAGCAAGAGAGATTGGACCTGTGTGATAGCTACATGTCACTCAAGAGATGCAGCCTCATCATTCCTGTTACATACAGCTGTCAAGACAAAGAAGTCTCTCTCCTCCTTAGTTTGGAACTTTTCCTTCTCCTACAGTGAACAACAGTACTTTTCCTCCTTATCTAGCCCTACTGAAACAAGACTTCAAATTGACACATTAATGATATGTCTTTAAACTTTTATTCTCACTGTCCTTTACCTTTTATTCTCAACATCAGCTTCATCAGTGTTATGTTCTCTCCAACCTAAAGCCTCATTGCTAGGAGTAAAAATGCAAGGCTCTTGTACTAGCATATGTGACTGAGGCCACTGAGGGATTTGGCATGGGAATAAGTCAGATAGTCCTAAACAGTTATCCACCTGATAATTTGGCCTGGTGCACTACAATAACCAGAAAAGCATATATTATTATTATGTCACAAAAATCTATATTGTCATCTACTAGGTTAGAGACAGGAGTTCCTCATTCTGTGAGTTGCAGTAATACCTGACATTATATTGAAAAGCGAAAGTCTCCAAATTTCCTGTGAAAGAAACATTTCAAAGCTATTTACTATGAAACATTGACATTTTACTTCATCATGTTTGTCCCTTGTCTCTGCTCTGAGATCTAATTAAAAGCAAGTAATAAGCAGAGTTCATTCTGATGGCTCGTCTCAGCTCAACATAGAAATTTTGGGGTGCTATTAGCACCACTTCTTTGTTTCTGCTCCCAAACTTCATCAGTGAGAACAGAATGCTTAATTCCAAATTCTGCAGTGCTACCCTTCATTGCGTAGAGGTTGAATGATCTGCCCAACTGAGGAGAGTTTGTTTCTCTGTTATGCAAAATGTATGTGCAAAATATAGAAATGGGAATAAATTTCACAAGATTCACTTAACAGGCTAAATAACAAGATTTTCAATATGAGTACATCATTATCACGTTTTGGTTTTGAAATATTTTGTCACACTAACATAACTCAGAACAAAATTACAAGCTTTAATGGCAGACTACCATATACAAGTTCCCTCAAGAATAAAGTAGTCTTGATTTTTGACACACGAGCAAGTTATTGTCCATCAGCCGCACAATGGTAAGAGCCTGTGAGCACAGTTCTGCAAATAGTACCATGTACCAGAAGCATGGTAAATTATTGTTCTGTGAGTGAGGGATAAGTGATTTCTCAGTCAGATTTGGATGCACTTGCAATACAGATAGACAGAGAGAATTTATGCAGATACGCAAACCATTTAACTAGAGACATAAATACCATGTCTTGTGATGCTATTGATAGGTCTGTATTGCCTTCTGAGCAACGCCACAGTATTTCTGTGCCTGCCTTAAATTATCTCACATTGAGTACTCGTTACAGAGTAAAAGAATGCACAGTGACTAAACGTCAGAGCAGCTGATGCATGCTAACCTTTTCATGTGTCACAGCCTTCTGACAACTTGAGTTTTACATATGCCTTTGGATTTTTTACATTAAATCATCAACCTGCCAATGTTGTTCCCAAAAGTAACACTCAAAAAATGATTCTGTTGAATGATCAGGGAGCTCTTTTATTTTATTTGGGCAAGAATGAACTCTTCTGGAATTTTCTTAGATTTTTTTTGTAAGACTTTAGGATTTAGAATTACAGGTGGAGTCATTTTTTTATGAAGAATAGCTAACTGACCTTCATTTTGACTTGGATTACACTACGTGATGCCATCACTACATGCATTTTTGAAAACAATTTTTCATTCAGCAAGAACTCAATCTACTTTCCTAAGCAACGTGGCACTTAAGTGTACGCTTAACTCTTTGAATATAGTCTCCTTGCCTATAACAAGTATCAGGTTCTATAAATGGTCCGAGACTTCAAAGTAGCTAAGGCTGCCATACGTTTGAAATTCTCTGAAATACGTAGTGCACGTATTCTCTGAAATATGTAGTGCACGTATCCCCATTGCAAGTGTGCGTGTACAATTTACTCAAATGTACTGAGAATACAGGCAGAAACAACAGCCTTTTTATCAGACAGTAAATCTGAGAGACACACAGGTAGATTGCAGGTAACCAATTTACTTTCATGCCAACATGTTAATATTCATCAAGAGATTTGATGTTACTTTTTACCATTTGGAAGATTCTAGAATCATCCAATCTTCTCAGTTGAAAGGGACCCTTAAAGGTCATCTAGTCCAACTCCCCTGCAATGCAGGGACACCTACAGTTACATCAGGTTGCTCAGAATCCTGTCCAGCCCGACCAAGGACAGAGCATTCACCACCTCTCTGGGCAACCTGTTCCAGTGCCTCACCACTCTTATTGTAAAAAACTTCTTCCTTATATCTAGTCTAAATCTTTCATCTTTTCATTTGAAACCATTTCCCCTTATCCTATTGCAGCAGACGCTGCTAAAGAGTCCGTCTCCCTCCTTCTTATAACCTCCCTTTAGAAAGGTCACTTTCAGGTCTCCCTGGAGCCTTCTATTCTCTAGGCTGAACAGCCCCAGCTCTCTCAGCATGTCCTCATAGGGAGGTGTTCCATCCATTGGATCATTTGTGTGGTCCTTTTCTGGATGCATTCTAATATGTCCACATCTCCCCTGTACTGAAAACTTCATATCTGGGCAGAGTACTCCAGATGAGGCCTCACCAGTGCAGAGCAGAGGGGCAGGATCACCTCCCTTGCCCTGCTGACCATGTTGCTTTTGACGCAACCCAGGATACAGTTGGCTTTCTGGACTGCAAGAGTGCATTGCTGGCTCACGTCTGGTTTACCACCCACCAGCTTGCCATCCATTCTATTCCCACCAGATATTTCAATCTGCATTTTTTTTTCTGTATTTCTGGGAGGGACAAAGGCTTATGATAATTAATTTCTCTCTCTGCCATGTAGAGCTTCCTCTAGAAGGAGTTGTCTTTGATTTCCTTGATTTTGTGGATGTGTTTTCTTCCCAGAACAGAGATGTTGTGACAAACAAGAGACCGCAAAGAAAGAGTAAAGCCCAAATCTCCTTAGAAAATGGTTTAATCTACTACAGTTCAGACATATCTGTACAGGAGCACATAGGAGCATGAAGGACTGTAAATTAAAGATATTATGTCAACGTGTAGAAGATAAAATGAGTTCCACTTTCCTTCCTCAGCCATTTTCTTCTATTTAGATGCAAGGTGATCAAAGTATAGCAAACAAGCTGTAAGATAATCTGGTACTTGAAAGATCTTTAGCTACTCTGAGCTTCTGTGTGAGTCCCAGATTCCTGCAGCCATTTTTTATTTCCAGAATTAAATGGTGAGACGGTTCTAGTTCAGAATTATCATTAGAATACTGTAATTTTCTAATGTATTGCCATGATCATTAAAAGTACTATCAACCACTGAACACAGAGTGACAATCAGTGCAGCGATGTCCAGCTGCTGCTTTAAGTCTGGTACTGGGACGTGTGAGCTGGGACACATTGGGCAGATACCCTACAAGGGTATTTTATTAAATTAACGGTAGTGAATGATGCATAAAATTGTCACTAAGATAAATTTATTACAGTACTATTTCTTCTCACATTATTCTGTATGGGGTGCTACCCCAACAGAGTTTCCAATTCAGTAGTATGCCTGAAGCCAGGGGTTTTATCAGCAGTGTGTCAAAGGGTGTCTGGCTCTCATTCATATATAATTTACTCTTATTACACAAGTTATTTCTATTGTTCTGCACTAACAGTTGTATATTTTCTAATGAAGGTTTAAATCAACTGGGAACCAGGGTATAAAGAGAATTTCAGTATTTTGTGCCAAATATGGATTGTTTGTCTTCCTGTTAGTTATGGATTGTGAGTGTATTATTGCTGAAGGAGAATTTTTGTTTTTTCCTTTTTCTTTCAGTTAACAATTAACATTTAATAAAATTATATGAACTTTTCAAGTGTTCAAAACAAACAATGTCATTAAAAAAAAAAAAAAGAACAATGTCAGATTATTAAAATAAACGTATGAACCTACCTAGCCTTCCTAGGTCAGCTTTGTGCCGTATTGAACTTGCAGTGGTAACTCCAATAGTATCTTGGTGTTTAGTATTTACTAGCTGGATTTTGGCAGGAGCTGAATAACTTCATAGCTGCAATCGTCCATAATATTCACTTCCAAGTTTTGAAATATGTCCAAATTTTATTTGTCTTGCCTGTGTCTTTGTATCTGCTATATGCTGGTTGTCTCTGACTATGGAGTTGTGTGAGAAGTGGGTAGAACATGCTGACACTTGCAGGGCTAAGAACATTTAAGCTTTGGCACAATCATTTCAGTCCTTTTTCTGTGTCTGTGGGAAAGCTCTTGGTGAACTGGCTGCCTTCTCCATGTTACCAGCCTTCTGTCAAAAGGCAGGCAGCTGGGACTGTGGTAGGTAATGATGGAGAGAGCTTGATGTGTGTCCTCTTTGCTACACAATGAGCAATACAGGGCTATGATCCCACAGTCATGTAAGCTCTGAGGTATTGGTGATACTGGTAAGTAAAGAGCTGAGCCTGGCTAAGCATCCAGACTTAGTGTCTGAGCCTCATTGTTGCTTTTTGCACGTACTACCAGCATTTAAACTATCTTACAATTGCGTCTGAGATTAGCAAGTGATGGTACTTTTTACTGTAGTGTACCCTCTCAATGTTTTTCACATGTTGCTTTTTTTGTTAGGTAACAATAAGAGAGAAATCTGTTAGAGCAACTCATTGTTTCTTTTTGTTTTCCAGGCTTTTTGATCTTTGCACCTCCTTATTTATAAAGTCCAAGATTAGCCACTGCTTTTGTGTTAAAATTCACATTTTAGAAAGATAAACATTTTTTTTTTCCCTGTAGAAATTCTGATGTATCAACATATTGAACCAACAGCAAGGTTCTGTCTTTCACTTCGGGTATCTTTTTTTAATTGTCTCCTCAACTGGAAGTGTAAAGGAGTTATTTTAATGCCTACAAAAGCCCTTATTCTTTAAATTTTTCAAAAAAAAAAAAAAAGAAAAGAAAAAGATAGTATTATATAACTCCCACAAGTTATAGGTCTTTGATACCCTTTAATCAATCTATTGTTTTCCTAAATAAGCCCACTACTATATGCATAAATATATCAATGATGTCTAATATGGCTGCATTCTGAAAGTTTGTTACCACTGTCAGAAGTGTCTGAGAATGAGCTCAGAAATCCTGTAACATTGGTGAAAATTATTCTGGAGGAAATAAATGTTTAGGCAAGCTGAGTGTAGCTGGTTACACTTTTTTTTTTTTTTTTTCCTTGAAAACATGACAATTTTTCTGAACTAAATTCTTCATAGGATTTTATTTAGAAACTTCAGAAGGAACATAGGCTTAGGGCCTCAGTCACAATTTCTATTCATATTAAGTTGCTTAAATATAGTGAAGACAGTGGTCTTTATCAGCTCTCTCAAATAATCTAGATGGTTTTTCTAAGGCAAGATTATTGAATATGTATGCATAGATTTTTGCCATTCTCTTCTGTTTAAGCTATACTGGTGACTCTACAATGTAGGAAAATATCCTAGCCTGCTCTGAACTAAAGCAGAACAGAGCGTGAGCTTTGATTCTTGACCTTCAGATGACTAGCATAGCCACCTGGTGGTTGGTTCTTATGCCGTAAAGGATGCCCCATTCCTGATGGTGTTTAAGGCCAGGTTAGATGGCTTCTGGACAGCCTGATCTAACCCCATCATGTCAGGAGTTTGGAAGTAGATGGACTTTGTTTCCTCCCAACTCAAGCCATTCTACAATTTTGTTTCTAAGGTATTTTCTTCTGTCTATATGGGTATACTTTTAATGGAAATTAAGATTTTAAAAGCTCCTCAGTAGTTCTGTGAGTTAAAAATCAAAGTTCAAACACTGAAGAGTGGTCACCATTGTGACAATATGGCTGCAGTGATAAATGTAACTTAAAGGAATAAATGAGAGCTACTGTACTGTATTGCTATCAGATTTTAGATATGATAAATATGATGAAAGAGATTAAATGAATCCTTGCTAATGCATTATTGGTATCTGAAGAAGAAACAAATCACATGCATTTCCCCACTTAATTATTGTGCTAGACACTCATTGTCATATCATTGACCTATTTGGTCATGCCCAAGTTAATCATGCCTGAACCTTTTCCCAGTGGGAAATAAGATTTTTCACTTCCTGTCTTGCAGGAATATCAACTAAAACTCAGTCACATATGCCCACAGTCTGATCACTGCAGCCCACCGTAACCATCGTCTCCAGCAGTGAGACTGCAGTCTGCAGCATGCCCGTGAGAGCGGGTGTCAGAAACCCATCACTTCCTGTGTGCCTTTACTCAACTTCATTCAATCACTTACCGCATTAAATCACACCAACCTCTGTTTGCAGAAGTGTTCCCCTCCTTTTCTCTTTTTCTTTTTTTAATCCCTTTTTTTTTTTTGGGTTGTTTGCAGGGAACTGTTTTGTCACACTGAAATAGAGTTTATGTGCAGTGACAGCCTAATAAGCCAGCAACTTTAGTCGCTTATTAAAGTCAAGCATGTGTCTTTGTTTCATGTTGCTAATGATGTGGAACCGTCGAGGCCCGAGTATATTTCGTCTGGACGGTGTGGGAGCGAATGCTGAGAGCTCATTACTTGGCTCCCCATTGGAATCCTGCAGGCTTCTGCTCATTGAGGAGACTGTGGGGGCTTTGACAGAATTATTATACTGAATATTTTTAGACTCATTAACTATATCACCAAAGCAAAACATCTCTTCCTTAGATGCAAATGGCTGCAGCTACTGTGGCTTTGCTTTAGTTATTGCAGAAAAAAGGATGAAGCTTGAAAACAACTTAGGGAAAAGATTTTCATGCCTGAATGTTTGAATTTGTAACTTATACTGGGAATGTGTAAGCCTTTTTTACCACATTTAAGCCACTCATGTCTAAGTGCCATTTAAAAATGCATATATTCAGTTTCATGTAGAAAGTGGTGCTCAATCTTTCAAATTTAGAAAGTGCCATTGAAGTACACAATAGGAGCTTTCCAAATTCCACTTTCTATTCCAGAGTGAAAAAAATTAAATGTAATAAGCTCACGTTAAAGTAATTATGGATGCTTGAATTAAGCCTTCAAAGGTAAAGGAATTCAGAGTTAAGGTTGCAAATTCTGACTTTCCTTTCACCGAAGTATTAGAACATAAGTACTGTGCACTATGAAAGATCACACATTTCTCCAAGCTATACAATTCCTAACCACAACAGAGTGATTTAAAGATGAGGAGTGAGACAAAATTTTTAGCCAAAGTCTGAATTTCCTTGCTATGGTGGGTTTAAGTTGGTTCTTAATGTTACTTTATTGTAGCTTTTTGTGGTTTAATTGAGACTTAAGATGTACTTGAAGAAAAATATGAATACCTTAAAATTAATTCTTCACAGCAAAGGACAGAAAATTGCATTTATGGCTCCATTTGTTGGAAAAGTTAAGTTGGCTGTGAACTGTACATTATTTCAACTTCTATAAAATTATATTTTGATTCTTGATGGAGACCTTCTCTATATGTTGTGTACAGGCTTACTTTCTATAAATTATGAGCCTGAGTAATTGCATAAGTATACACACATTTAAAAAATCTAGATGAGTGTTTTTTCCCACAGTGCATGCAAGGTTCTATTAGGATTTTATCGTCCAAAATGTTTATAGGTGAAAAAACAACTATTTTGATTCCTAGGAAGACAGACATTGCTCTTATTTGTGGTTCATTTCCTGCTAGAGTATTCTCTGACAATGGTGACACTGTCTTTATACATCAAGAAGTTCTTCTTTTAGTGACTGCCAGGGACTCTGGAGGGAATACTTCATATCTGAAACATGTTTCCCTTTGGGATTTCGCCATCAGAATAACAGTTCTGATCAGCAGCCCATTATAATTTTTTTTTTCCCTGAAGCTATGAAAAGGAATAGTTAAAAATCTGACAGACAAGAAAGTTGTGCCGAATTGAAGTTCACCGTTCCTCACATAAGAACTCCATGTTCTCCCTCAAGCAGTACGTTCTTAATAGGTGTAAGAGCTGTTTGTAGTTCTCAGGGTAAGCTTTTTGAATCTCTGAAGCCTCAGAGTGGACAGACTGTGACTGCAGCCTTCATTTTAAGATTTTGCAGTTCCTTTTCAAACCAGTTTGTGGCACAACGCTCTTTAATTTAGATGCTGAGTAAGATTTCTAACTCCCATGCTTCATCGTCAGTATCTAAACCTTTATATTTAAGCACCTAGATAATAGTAGCCTGATATAAAGTAGAAAAACACAGTCCTTTTAAAAGACAGAGTTATAAATAAGGGTTCCAGACAAGGTGCCAGGTCTGAAAACCATGGTCACAGCTGTACATTAGAATACCTTTCCTTTAAGCAGCAGATGACTTTTCAAATTTGAACATGAATACTCTGTCAGGAAAATTCTCACCTGCAGAACTGCTTCACAGTTGTGATTTCAGAAGTTTTGCAGTAAAAATAGCCCAAAGCCAACACACCTGTCTAGATTCGTAGATGATCCAGGGGAAATAAAGCAGACTTGTGCTGTAAGCATGCAAATGCAATTGTTTCATTTCCTACAGATAGAATTATCATCAGATTAGTAGTTGTAATAGTACTATAAATAGATGTTCACTATCAGTTGTATTTATGATCTTATGATTATCCAGACTTAAAATCACTGTACAATCCCTCCATCTTCTTACTTATTTTAGCTATTTTAATATATGTCTCCTTTCAGTGCTGGGGAGAACTACCATGGGTTTTTTGTTTTGTTTCACCTTAATTGGTCCTGCAGTGAAAAAACACTAATCAAATGGATACCTGTTGGGGAAGTGGACTAGGAGAGTACTTAAGTGTTATTAAGATGCAGGCTTGAGCTATGTCATAAATACTTATCAGATTATATGACATAATCAATTCATTTCTCTAGATTCTTAGTGGCTATATTTCAGTGAGTTCTGTATTACAGATCTCTCAATGTCCAGAGACATGCAGTTTTTCAGTTGTCAACCTTTTAGTCACTATGTAGTAGCCAAAAGTGGTTTTCCTAGGCTATGCACTAAATTCAAAGCTTATACAGATTTTAAGCATATGTTTAAAATTTCTGCATTTCAATCAGCTGACCTCTATAATTTTCTGTTGTCTGGTCTCCATACAAATTAAGATCTTTGCGTTTATACTGAAATGGTTGCCTTAGATGAGGTAGTTTTTGCACTGAAGATGTATTTTTCTTCCTGATTTAAACCTATGGTGGTTTTCTTTTATGCATACTTTTCATGTAATAGAAAAGATCATATTTTATTCTATACAGCGCATATATTTGACCTCAGAAGGAGCCTTTATGACTTTGGAGTAAAAAAATTATTCATGTTGAGTCTCCATCTGTTTTTTTTTTTTTTTTCTTGGTTTGTTGTTAGTATTTTTTTAAAAATAAATTATGTTAACAGGGCTCAGTTTATTGATACATTCTTTACATTCTAGACTCCAGAATAGTCTAAAGCATAAAATAAGCAGTTATTATGTATTTGAGGACTGAAAAACAGTTGGCATGCTAGTGAATCTAGTCTGAGACACTAATTTTGTCATCTAGGATTTAGTAACTCTGTCTGCACTGAAACAGAGGTAAGCCTGCTGTGTGCCCCGTGCTCCTGCTCTCAAGATCTCCTGAAGTGGGAAGCTTTTGAAGCACAGTTTGTTGCCCTTCTTGTTTGTGCACCCAAATTTTCTTCCAAAAAAAAAAAAAAAAAAAGCAAGGTGAATGTGGAGGGCATAGTATCTTTTCTCAGTGTGGTGATTGTACTTCCTATTGCACTGTCTGGCTCACAGACCATATAGAGTGGCATAAGAAGGTTATTTATTCATGCTGAGCTCTTAATAAGAAATCTATTCCTTTCCTCCTTTACACGTATACATTGTCACTGTTCCCTTGTGACACCAAAGGCAGAAGTAAGAGAGTGCCAAGAATGAAGCCCATGTGAGGATATCACAGGGTGATTCAGAACAAAACGTGCATGTGGACAGGGAACTAACTAAATGCACCAGGGAAGACCACGTTAAGATCCTCCAAAGCAAACATCCTTGATTGAGGGATGTATTGTGTTAATTTTGCTGTGTTTTGTACGAGTCGAAGATATATAATGCCATATGACAGAAGACAATTAAACAAACTTTGAGGTTCATAATATATTTGGAGTATTTTTTTAATCTGGCCAGTCCAGCTCTGTATCAATAAATCACTATTAATTACCATGCCATGAGATGTGGCATGTTGACATGTAGGGTACCAGGGGATATATAGTTTTCTGGTAGCAGTTCCTGTAGTGAGTCATATGCTGACTTTGTCTAGAAGAGAGCACATGGGAAATTCTGAAGTTAAGCCAGGGAACAAATTAACAGTGGTAGAACATGCTCCATAGTCCTTTATTTGCAGTGTTGAAACATGCTTCTAGTATGGAAAGAACTCACCTTATTCCACTGTTAATTTGTTGTTTCAGGCTGCAGTTAAGGTATAGATTTTACTGTCTTTCAGGGAATACTAGGAATGTGAGATTAAGATGTCCTAGAATTACACTGAATATTTGTGGGGTAGAGTCTGGAAGTAAGAAGAGAAGGAGGCATGACATATGTGGGCTAATGGTGATATGGAAAAATAAAAAATGAGTGGCCTGGGGAGACACTGGAATTTTCCAGTAAATCTGTCAGTCTCTGAAGAAATGGAAGAACCTTTGTCTTCTAAGACCACTCTCCCTTCAGAGATTAAGAAAGAACTAAAGATTCCTAAATCTCAGGTGTCATTTGCTCTCAAGAAAATCTATGAAACTCACCCCCTCTTAGCTATATCTCACATGGAATATCACTATATACTGCAGTAATACTCTTCTGCAGATATACTCTAGAGTATTTGTTGATCTGTTCACGAAGTGACTCTGCCCATTGCTTTGAAAAGGATAGGAAAAAGGCTATGAAACATAAATAAGACTGTCATAAAACATAGGGTCTTAAATTAACATTGTGAAAGCATCTGTAGGTCTGGCATTTGCTAACTTCTGAACATTTATCTTTCCTTTTTATTATCCTTTTAAGGTAATTGTGTGTGATTATAAAGGCATTAACTGGATTCCTTTTTGCATCTTTCATTTATTTGGTAATCAGGAACATAATACTGACTCTATTTGTGTAATTGTGACTGTTAAGAAACTTGGGAACCAAGATAGGTGGTACCTGCCGACTAACTCATGGTTACCAAAGTCACTGGCTCAAGTCATTAATGGCTTAACTACTACATCATTACTATAGCTTAACCAAAGATGTGGGTTTTGTCCTGTTTATTATTGCTGTCTGCTCTTACGTATTAAACAAAACTACTGTTTGAAAGCATTTATACGGACTGCATTTGAAAGAAGGATTAGGAGCCTTACATTCTTGACAAACGCAGTGAAAATCAATCTGAAGCTTATATGAAAGTAATGACTTCCTTGTTTTCACACATGCTTGAAATTCCATCTGTTCTGGAGGATTTTTCAACAGTTAGAAAAAGATGACTCCATGTTTGTAATCCTTGCTAAGAAGAAACGTGAACATAGAAATTTTAAGGTAGATTCCATTAAATATATACATCTTTGGAAGTAGTGCTCTACAATTTTTGTCTAATATTTTTTTTTCAGTCCTTTCTATATATACATATATATAAAAAAAGCCCTTCTAAATATAGTACATGTAATAAGATGCTACAATTCTTATGGATAAATCAAATCATATTTAAGATTTGGCTTTTTCTTTTTTTTGTTTCAGAAATACACATAAGTGATTGTAACAAATGAAAATCTGCCAACAGTGCTAATGAGGTGTAGGCAGCCTGTCTGTGTGGCATCTGCAGTAGGGACTCAGGTCCCACTTCTGGAGTGAGAACGCTGGTGGATTGCACAAGAACCGGATGATTGAAACCTGAGGGTCCTGAGATGTTTCCCTAAATCTGGGGCACAGGTCCTGAGGCTTTGTGCCACTGGGGCCAAGAATGTCAGTGTTTTAAGGACTGCAATTTCAAAGCAGTCAACCTTGTCAGTGTTGATAGGCTCCCTGTTGTGGTGCTAAGGGATGAGGCTTGGATCTATCTGGGCTACAGCCTGGCCTCTTAGGATTTCCATTTTCCTTGCTGAAAAGTTAAAGTGACAGAAAGGGCCATTACAGATGCTGAGCAAACTTGACTTTAGTTGTTTCACTACTGTAGTTAATTTAACTATTATTGTTCCTTTTGGGATTTAATTTGTCTCATAAATTGAAAATAGGATTGTCCCATTTGGGTGTGTTCACTGGAGTGCTGCAATCTGCAGCATTTGTTTATATTCTTCCCCTTTTCTTGGAAGGCTCTTGTGAAACTGAAGATTCAGTGTTGCATGTTTCAGGCTTTGTCTGTGCTCTGAAACAAGGGCACAACTGTTCTGATTTGTGGGTGTACATCCTGGCTGTTTTCCCAGTCAACAACAGGACAAGACCTGCATTTAGGGGGCAGATTTTCATTAGGCTGGAAACTGCAATATGCAGACATGGAGAGAATTTTGTAATAGGTCCTGCAGGTGAGCGGGCCAAGGGGAGTGCCAGGTAGCACTCCTCATCTGCAGATGAAAATTTAGTAGGTTAAAACGAAGAATGACTCCCTTTAGAAAACAGAAATGCCCGCAAATAATTTTCCTTCTCCTTTAGAAATGGTAACTTCCAAGTATATCAGCAAATGAAAAGTGATTTAGCTTCTACATTAAATCTCTAAGTGATAAGCAGAATACAATCCTAATATTGAAGTTTTTAGAAGAGGCAATACACCTTGTTGTTGCCACATAAAATACTGCTTTGTAATTTATTATGAAATATAGTAAATAATTTACACTAGCGTTACAATCTAATACATCACTGCCTATCTCTGCATGCTTTTGAGGAGGACAAATGATAAGAATATGATGTGTACACAGAAGTAGAAGGGTTAAGCTTGAGTAAAAGTTCAGGAGTGAAAACATGGAGAACTAATAAAGAATGTTAACTGACTAAACAAAGCCAAAATATTGAAATCTAGGAGTGCACAAAGAAGTCTCTCCTTGACTATAAAACAGCATCATTGAAACTGTACTCTTGCAGTTGGCCCAGTGCAAGTTAACAGTATAGTGAGTCTTTATTAGCCATCTTGTATGTCACACCACTTAAAATTCTCTATGGTCTTCTGAGAACTAGAAGAAGGAAGTGCAATGAATCAGTGCTTTTGTAATATTTAAATTTTTCCTTTGGTTGAAGTCCTACCCTATATCACATTCTCTGAGTCTTCATGGCACCCTCAATATTTCCTATACAATGAGACTTGCAGAATTTGCTGAGTGATTTGATTGCTGAAGGCATGTGACTCCACTGAGCCATTTCCTTCCCCTCACAGTGTGCTTACTACAGAAATGTGGCTGAATCCCTAAGCCCTTTTGTGGACAGAAGGTTCAGGCAAGGCCTGCCATTTTTTGTCCCAATTATCTTAATAACTACGTAATCCAGTACATAATATGACAGATTGAAGCTACGTTTCTAACTGATTGTAAACTCCACTTTGTTCCATGAACACCATTTTACTTTCTGCCTTCCCTGTAATACTAATGCTACAATACAGTGTCCATCCTGACTGAAGGCAGGCAGATGATGACAGGAGGAACAGCTGAACTAACAATTACTGCCTATTTGGATGTTGTGTCTCAGATCTGAGAATAAAGTAGCTCTTTGGAGGTCTCAGAAAGAATGCTTCCAGGAATCTTATAGGATGAATGACTGTGGTGAGAAGCTGATGTGTAGGTGTGGTGGGTATAGAATCTGACTTTTTGTAAACCTCAACAGTTGTTTATGTTTGGTCAGCAAGAAAGGCCATGCTGTCACATTATGTCATCCTCTGGGCCAAGCAAGAAGGAAAATTGTTGTCTGGGCTAATGACATAATTCAGAGCTAGAGTCATAATTCTGAGCTAGAGTCAAAGGAATGAAGAAGATGAGTAAGGTGAAGAATTTTTCTTAAGATTTCAGAAATCTCTGGTGCTACAGAAGAAGAAAAGTGTGTTTGGTTAGACTAAGGACACCAAATTCAAGTCAGTTGACAACTTAATTAAAGACTTGAGTTTAAAAGCCTCGGGGTTTTTGTTTTGTTTTGTTTTATTTTGTTTTGTTTTGTTTTTTTACAGTGTAATGCCTGCTAGCCACATATATCTTACCTATCTTCCTCTATTTATTGTAGAGGGATCCTGTACAACATTCATATTCTCTTCCTAATCCCATCCTTCCCACAGAGACCTACTGCTTAAGAATTCAAACCCTATTATTTATGAAGAGCATGTATATGTCTGGCTCCTTCCAAGACACTTTCAGCAGGAAGCTCAATATACTGTTTGGCCATGAGGGCTACATCTAACCTGAAAAATACAGGAGGGCTAAGGTCTAGCACAGTCTTCTATACTGCTTATTTATGGTGCCCTGTCCTGTTTTGGTTTGTGTGAGCTAACAGTTTCCAAGACAAGTCAAGGAGTAGCATACACCAGGGATTGCTCCAAGCAGGCATCATGGATGGGACAGCACTAGCTTTATTTCCCTCAGCTCTGCTATCTTAAGTGGCTTTCCTGCAACCAAAGGTATGCAGCATATACTTCTGTTTCACCTATGTAAGCTGAAACACAGCTTTCACGTTTATTCAGTCATTCCACAGTTAATCCCTCATGCTCCCTGATATGCTATTTGTGTTTTAGGACAGTGAAGCTATCACACAGGGCTGAGAAATGATAGTGGACTGCAGAGTGTGGACAAAGCCAGCCTGTCTCTCTTAGCGTTACAGCTAGAGAATAGTTCCTGGCTCTGTTTATTTAACGGTATGAAGGTAGCCCCAGGGATTGAGAAACAATGTGCATCTCTAAGATGCAGTCAGCCATCAGCACAGAGGTAACATCTGGCAAAAAGTTATGCACGTCTTAATTGGCCAGCTGTTCTTCTGATTGATTCATTGCCTTCCAGGAAGCATACTTACCTTTCAGTACTCATGTTGCCCCTGCAGAATATCCAGTCCTAGGCTGCCTATGCTGGTGGGATGGTGCATTGTGCAAACCAAAGCAGGAAATTCACTTGAAAAGTCTGGCTTTGCTCAGCTGAAGGCCATGTCATTCCTGAAATGGGTAATTGGAGGTCATGTTTCTATTGAAGCTAGCAGGATGCTGGTGGTGATTCAGCCAAGAGCGTGTGTAACTGCTGAGGCGCCTGTTGTGTGAATTAGGCTATTGTGGTGCACAGTCACATTGCACAGACTGTACCTCAAGGTGGGCTACTGATTAGCAGGTCTGACAAGATTGCTGCCAGGTGCCAAAGGCCTTGAAATACAACCCAAGTAGTAATGACAGACCAGTTTTTGTCCAGAGAGCAAGGTGGTGTTGATTGATGATCACTGAATGATAAATGATAAATGTGTATGTCATCAAGAAAAGTAAAATTTGTTCTTTTGAATTTCATTTTACTGTTTTGCAATAATAATGATAATAATCTGAATCAGAAGGAACAGGTTAATATAAAAGTTTATTAGATGTTTATTATTCCAGAGAGTATCTGTATTCTGCTAGAACTACAACTTTAGAGCTTTTTGATAATTAATCTCAGTGTATTTTAAATGTTGCAAAGAAAGCATGAATTCACAAAGTTGAAAATTACCTATTAAATTGTTTGAGAAAGTAGTGTAACATTCATATTAATCAGGTAGCTTATTTGTTTAATTTTTAAGATGACAAGCTCATGAAAGAACATTCTTAACTTTGAATGCCAAAAGTGTACTCGTTTACTTTTAGAGTGATGTGTTAACAATTATACTCCAGAAATCCTTTAGGAGGGGACAGAGGATGAGATATAGTATTTTATTGTGCATTTTGTTCTCTTCAAAGTAAGCAGTAGAAACTGTGAATGGAATGATTAGAGATTATGGCTGCTTTAACAGGAGGACATAATGGCAAGGTCAGGAACTTCCTGAGAATGATGTTGTTTGATTGGGGGGTTTTGACACTTCAGCTTGTGCTGTCTGCTGCATTTCTCTAATGGACACTTATAAGTAACAAACAAAAGTTGTGATAATTTGTGGTCTTCTGTAGATGAGATCTTCAACAGCAAAAATTATTGGGGAAAAAAAAAACCACCTTTGATTCAGGGCACAAGAAATTATCTGCATCTTTTTAAGATGTTTCCATTCATTCCATTCGTTTTTTCAGGATCCTGGGGACGAAATAGTGTTTGATCATTAGTGTTACTAAATGATATAGATAAAGGCACCTGGATATATTTCCCTTGTATAGCAATAGAAATCTTTGAGGAAAGAATAACATCACATGTATTCTATACCTACTCAGTATCAATCTTTAGGTTACGTTTTGAAGAACCTAACACAAAAAAGTGCAGTTTTTGTCTTCAGACTACTATTAAAAATGCTTACAGTAGGTAGCCACAATAAAGCAGAATGATATCTTGATCTTACAAAAGATTACCTCTTTACCTTATGTTTTTCTGACAGAGGGTAAAAATCATAATACCCATCTTAAATTTTTTTCTTCTTGAGATGGCTTTTTTTTTTTTCTGCTTTAACCACTGTTTTTATTGTAAGATTGTGCTCCGATTTTTTCAGACTTTTCTTGCATTTGTTTTTCAGTGGATCTTGAAATACAGTTTTCCTCTCTCTCTCTTTTTTTTTTTTTTTTTTTGTAATTTAACATTGCTAATCTGCTTACCAAAGCATTCACAACTGGAATAAGGTCAAAAAACAAGTGCATCTCTCCATGTATACTTGCACATCAGCTGAGATTTGTTTTTTTCATGAGGCTTTTACTCATTTTTAAAGTATATCCAGTCTGTTGACAAAAGAGCTTTATTTAAATGAGCTATGTAATCTTTACCAGCAGTCTGTGGAGCAGATTTGACAATAAAGAAATATCTCATTACCTAGAAGCTTTGTATATTGTACAGGTGTATCTTGGTAGTTGAACAGTATAAAAAGATAAATATTAACTGGATTTTGCTAATAAATCTGCCATTCTTCCAGTGCCAAAATCTGTAGAGTTGTTGTAATTGCTGTTGTTTGAGTTGTAACAATGAATGGAACTGATAAGGCTTATGTCATTTACATAGAATTTAGCATTCACAGTGCACTATTGAATTAATATGACATACACACACATTGGGTCCTCTGATATAAGATTAGCATCATTTTAAAATAGAGAAAGTGTACATTTCAAAGTGATATTATTCTCTGTTTGAAATGTAGTGGTATCTTACTTAGATCTGAAAATCGTACTAGGTGATAGCAATGACTGGTAGCTAATATTTCTGTTAGTTACATCTTGGTTTATTACATTTTGTAATAATGAATGTCTTATGTTAAGAGGGATTACTGCAGAATTATGAAATAATGTTACACTGAACTCAGAAGAGCAGGTTTCTGTACGACCAATATCAGTCAAGAGTAGTGTCAAAAGAATCATATTCTCTGCATTTAAACCAGAGTTGTGTTTTAATAGAATTCTACTTATGATTTCAGGTCTTCCCACTGTCTTTAGGTGAATATGGCATTGCTAATCAGCTGTGGAAAGTAAGACTTAAATTGGATGCGACCCTTCCCCCTTCCAGTTATCTCGAAAAACTGGAGTTAAATGATTTGGTTAACATGCCACGAGTTCAGTGTGGCAGCCATAAAAATATGAGATGTTTCTGCAGTTACAATCAAGAGCCTTGTTCGTCACAGTACACTTGTCTTCCATTGTTCCCTGCTTTTGCAGCACCAACCTGATTCATGCCCAGTATGTGACTGCAGGTGTATATAAGCTTCCAAGGGTTTTTGAAAATTGGTGATGTATTGCATTTAGTGTATTATTTTATGATGGCTCTTACTATGGATATTTCTAAATCATTCGTGTTCACATCAGCTTAATCCAGACTGAGAGTTGTGTCCAGCTTCATCTTATCTCCTGTGGAGTATTACACTGCAAGTCATTTCTCTTGCAGTAAGGAGGGGAGAGATCTTTTTTCCCTGAATGGTGTTTATTTAAATGGTGGGATCTAGTGCTCTGTTTCTTGGTGATGTGATCGTTGTTGTTTGCCTTGACATTTTTTAGCCTCTGGATTGCTGTGTGTATGGCTCACATGTCAATTGATTATTGTTAATGTTAAATGGTCTAGGTTCATAATATTTCATCAAAATATGGTATTGATGGTGGGCTGAGTCTAGTGAGACTCCTCTGCCCATCTGTTTCTCTCATCTGCCTCCGTTATGTGTATTTTCCATTTTTTGCTGCTGCTTAGTACATTTCTTCTTCATTTTAATGTCCACAAATTGTTTCAGTCCCTTGGTAAGTAGCTCTAGCTACCTACTGTGGCTGCAACTTCATCTTCTGCTAAATCTTTAAATGTCTTAGTAACAGCCATTATAAAGAAAATAAGTTTCATTGCTGTATTCTTGATCTGATGTACAACAAATTGCTTTCTGGAGTTGGCTTATGTACGTAGTGGAGTTATTTAGTGGTAAGCATTCTCACTTGCTTGGCAAGGTTCGTACACAGTCTGATCGAGACTGTGAACAGTAAGAGACTCACGAATGCTTACAAGGAACAACGCCTTTAAAAATTTTAGTTGACAAAAATGGAAAAATCTGCTCATGACTGTCTGCAGTCATTAGTTTTCCATAGACCTGTAATTATTTCAGATGATTTTTATGAAGTTGTCGTATCATATACAAAAATATCACCCCGTTTGAGATTGCAGTCCGTTTTGCTCATTATGTCTAATAAAGGTAACATCAGTACAGTTTTTTAGAAGAAGTAAAATAATGTATTTTGCCTAGTACACCTCACAGGAAAACAAACTACCTGGGCTATCCAAACAAATTCAGCCAGAGGCAAACACCCACCATGTATGTTTTTGATGAAATGTTCAATGTTTGATAGAATTAAAAGAATCTTCCTTTGAGACAAGTCTTGCCTATAATATCTCACAAATTAGATCTACTCTAATATCTACTATGTTTTATGTAATTCAGAACCTTGCCATTTTACTAGATCAGACACCTTATTAGTGTTTATTCTAAATGTCACATATGTCTTATGAATAATTAAAATAGTAGCTTAATTTCAATCTTATAGCAAATCAGACATGATTCAGTGAAATATCTTGATGTAACATAACAACAACAACAACAACAAAAAGATAAAAAATAAAAAGAAATAAGGTATTGTGTTTGGTATACCCTAGATTATAATCTATGCTTTCTCTCTGGTAAAACAGCAATGGCAGCTAGTTCACATCTCCTTTTCCCAGATTTATGCTAATATTATTGACGATATTAGTTTCATGTGTAAACAAGGGATTAAAGAAATAAAGAGCCATGTGTTTCCCTCTGCAAAACAGGGAGGGGAACCACAAGTAAGGGAGAATAGCAGTAAAGCTTCAGAGCAGCAGAATGGCAAGGGCAAGTCCTTGACAGCACTACCCATTCTCCCCAGCAGCTCACAAAAGTACATCTCCAGCAAAGCTGTTGGCTCAACACCACTTTGTTGGTAGGATGAGGACTGGGAAAAGTCACTTGTTGCAAAAAATTGTCTCCATCCCAGCTAAAACAGAAAGCTAGAGAAGGTAACAGCATGTTTCTCAAATAGTGAAACAAAGTAATTAAAAATGAAGAATTAGCAGTAATGTCATATATGCAACTCATGCATGCCATGACTCTATAGGTCTCTACATATGATAACAATTTGAAACATAAGGAAAAGCTAACAACTATATTATATGACCAAAAAGAGGATCTAAGTCGCTGCCCGTAGATACAGAGAGTCAGTGGCCAAACCTAGGAAACTTACAGGCTGCTTTTGGAGTAGAAGTGATCTTCAGCTGGGCCACTCAGGATTTTCTGGTTTAGATTGTTCCAATAGCTATGGTTCTGAAGTTGACTTAGAAGCTTATGTTGCTCCCCCTAGGTTCGTGAGTCTACCAGTTTATGTGACTATTTCATGTAACATTATTTGGTCAAGCTGTTACTTTCCAAAATAGGCACATATTTCTGATTGTGTACCATAATGTTATTTATGTTGCAATTAATATTGTAAAATTGATAAATATTGAGTTTAGTCTCCACTATGCTAGGCACAATAAAACGTATTCAAAATAAGAAATACATTAGATGCAAGACATTTAAAACAGTAACAACAGCTATCAGGCTTGTAATTTGCAAGCAGTTATTTGGTTCTTTGAAATGAGAAACATTAGTGAAGGTCTTATTGAACACTAGCCATTATAAACTGTCAGTTTCTCAATAATTATGATAGCAATTTTCAAATAGACAAACCTCAAAACTTTGAAACACATTTTTTATTCTCTCTAGACAAAACCCTGGAGAGAAATTGAACTGCATAGCCACTGATCCCTTTCACCTTTCAGCGACAAATCTTTTCACATGCTCCCCCAATTTCTGTTTTCCTCATAATGACAATGAATCTTGAAACTATTTCACATTTTTACAAAAAAATTGGAAATTTAATAATCCAAAGACAGTCTTTTACTTAAATTGTTTTTCTATTGGACTGAAGTAGATTGTATGTATTACTAAAATGTCACAAGTTGTTTTGCTCCTCTGTCATCCACATTCTTTTTCTGACTCCAGAATCTTAACAAACAACACGAGAACTGAAAATAGCTAAATTAACAACAGACCCAAAGACAGCTGGAGATTTATTTCAGGACAAAAAGTATTTCTTAATATAGAAAGAAATGAGCTTTGAAAATCATCTTCAAACTGGAAAACATTCATATTTGGTTTCAGGTTTTGGCTGTGATTCAGATCGATATTTTTATATTTTTTTATTGATTTCAACTACCTTCCATCATGCTATTTCTGATATACATTGGCATCACTCAAAAAAAAAACTACGTACAAAGATCTGTTTAAATATTTTACAGCCTCATTTACAAAGATGCAGAGTACTCACTGCTTCCATAGGGTCTAACGGGACTTGTGGTAACTCAGTATCTCTGAAAATCAGGCCATTAATTTTGAAAATGTGAGCTAATTACTCTCTAGGCTGTAATAGCTCACTTGATATTACTATAATCTACATTCTTTTGAAAAAGTGTATTTTTCACCTGGTACAGTGCACTTGATCCTAAAGACTAGTCATATCTTATCATGTAAAAGCTTCTTTATAGCTGATCCAATTATTGACCTGTGGCATTGACCTTAATGAAATGTAATATTTCTGAAGGAATAGTACAATTCGTTGTGTTAATCCAGCTTGAAGGCCTCATGCTAACAATAGCTCTGCAATTTATTGAAATAATTGACTTGATGAAACACAAAACCATGTATTTCCACTGAGCAGTAAGCTAGGTAGTTTAATCTTCCATTTTCCTAAATTCCAGCTGATCTGAGTATGGACAATTTTTGTCAAACTTACCAAAATACATGGTCTTTCAAAAACATTCGGTGTTGGCAGATTTTCAGATTGTATTGCAATGTATTTCTTCTGGCCTGAGACCTGCAACACCATGTTTATGAGTTGCAGATTAAGGAAAACAGATACAAGTCCGAGCTGCACATTGTAACAATAATTAATGTTAACAAAAAGCAATAACTATCAGGTAAGCATTGCTAATTTGAATATTACCAATGAGAGCTCTTTGCAATGATTGCAGTTCCTACCATAGGTGTTATCTTTGTTATGAATCTTTAGAAAATGCTTTTTTTTATGTAGCGTCACTCTCAGCTGTGGCACTTGGTGTAATTTAGTGCTGTTAGATGTCACATGGTAGGTAGATTAATAGTTAGATTAATAGGAAGTTCTATCTGGAAATTTCTTTCCTGTTATTGTTCTCCCTGAGTAGTTGATGGCTAAGTTAATTCTCTTTAGTTTTGTCATGCACTAAAGCACACATTGCCAAGCTGTGATAAGCTTTACACAGGGAAGAAAAAAAAAAAAAAGCCCTTGTGTCCATCAAAGTCTTAAACATGCATTTTAAACTTTGGCCTGACCTGATGTGCCATTCAGAAAGCTTCAAAAGATTATTTTTTTTTAAAGAAAGGTTCAATATGTCCCGAGGCTATCGGTTTTGAGTTAAACTGGGTGAAGTAGAAATATTTTACTCATCAGCTTTGCAGTCACAGAGTTTGCTTCAGCTAGAACAAAACTGCTGAGGCATTTAGAGAAAATTAACCCCCCATCCTGGCAGCCAGATGTGACTGGTTTCTGATGAATGCACATGAGTGGGCTGAAAAGTCAAGAGACTGTGAAATTCCTGTCAGGTCCGTACAGTGCAGAATGGGCTATTGACTGCTTTCTATATTTCCCTCCATCATTCTTCTTGAACACTGCCATTAATTTCCTCTCCTACTCTGACTTAGGCTTTTTTTTTTCCCCTTTTCTCTCTCCCCCCCTCCGCCCCCACCACCCGGTTCCAGCTGTGGGTGCTGCAGAGCAGGATGCGCCGGGCGCTGGCGGCATACCTGAGGCTGCGCGGGCTCCACAGCCAGGCTGGGCTGGCGAGGATCCAGGCGGCCTCTCAGGAGAACGCTCAGAAAATATTAGCTGTGCAGGTAGGTGATTGCAGGGAAGTAGGAAAGATCATTCTGATCTAGATTGAAAAGCAAATGATGGGTAGTGTGATGAAGCATTAAAACCATATCCCATCAGAGTTTTATAAATTTTTAACCTCTTTAATAAACTGGAATTGCATGAAGGATGAATTCAGTAAGTTAGCACATATACCATGCAGAGTTTGGGGAAAAAAAAAAAAAGAAAAAAAAGAAGGAAGATGAGATTTATTTCTCACCAACCTTAGAAAAGATTATTATAAATACATTGGATATAAACATTTGAAACACAGAGCAGCATCAGAATTGCTTCTCAGTTGTTTTAGAAATGTTATTCCGTCCTGTTATCTGCAAATAGTATTCCCATGGTAAACAATATTGTCATTTTCACTGTATTCATATTTAATTTCTTTAGCATGGGACTGTTTTTCAGAAGTACTATACCTTCTCTTATATATTAAAAAAAATTTTTTTAAAATGATAACATTGTGGGAGTTATAAGATTTAAAAGTGGTTTCCAACCCTTTATTATTTTTCATTTTATGACTTGTTTCCCCTGTATGTGTATTTACTAGAAAAAGAACTACTCTGTAAGATATGGTTTGAATGTTCTTGTTCTTTTTGTCTTGTGCAACGGTATCTTATTCACATTTCTATAAAGCCACTCCTTTCAATCTCTTCCCATAGTTAATGGCCATAACCAGATGGTGTTTCTGAAGGGTTTTTAAAAGACTAAACTGAAAAAAAATTTCAGACTTCTTTCTCACAAAATAAGTTGTGTTGCTAATGTAGCTTTAGTGTGACATGTTCTTATAAACCTCGCTTTGCCGTTTTTACAGGCTTTGCTGTATGATTGTGCAAACATTATTACATTTTAGCATTATATAATTGTATTTCCCAGTTAATATCTGATGTGGTAAAGTAAAACTGAACTTGAATAAGTTGTAGAACCCCCTTAAACTGCACCAGCATCGTGGACAATTTCGAGAATCTCACTAAGGAATAGAGAAGATTTTGTTATAAAATTTCAAATTGAGATACATGCGCTACTGTTTTAAAAGAAGTCAAAAATCACAGTCATGTTAAAATCAGAAATTCAATTTTAAAAAATTACAAGAAAAATACAGTCATATATTGTACTCGACATACTCTCAAAATTCTATGCATTTGCATTTGCAGGCCAATGGATACAGGTAAGTGGAGAATTACATTTTTTTCATTCAGATTTCTCATTTAGAATTTGAAAAACTGGAAAAACTCCTTTTTAATGTTTGCTGTGTGACAAATTTTGTTCTCTCCTGTGTTCAGCTACTCCAATAGTGAGTGAAGAAAAAGTGTGATCGATGTGCAGCCTATAGCTCATGAATAACAATAACAGAGATGTGGAACCCACAGGTGGCAGCTGGTCTCCTCACACATGAATCTTTGCAGTAGTCTAATGTTACACAGTATTTTAATAGATGTACTACGAACCTCACATATCATCGAACACTATGTCAATAACTACTCCGTATTTTAATTAATGAGTTTTGCAGAAATCCTTCACCTTGGCATAATTTTTTCCATGTATGCCATTCACGCTGGAAAGTCGTGTCTGTTAATCTTGTCTTCCTGAATAACCCAAACAATGATAGAGGTGGGCCTCTGGTAAGCTTTTAGATATGAGCCCCTGCAATGTTTGGGGGTGTTCAGAGGCAAATAGCTCAGCCCTACCAGAGACAACCTTTTGCTGAGAGCCTAGAAAGCATTCTGCTCTCTGCTCGCTTTCATTATCCATGGCATCCTTCTCTGACAAGAGTTCTGCTATTCTAATATTCTTGTTATGTTTTCATGCAGTTTGCCTGAAAATAACTTACTATTAAAATAATGAACAAGGAAAAGATACAAAATTAAAATGGAAACTAGTTCAACTATGAGCAATTACTAATGTGTATAGAAGTGTATTTTCCCTCAGCAGCATAACATTTTTATATTTTTTGTGGATTTATTTACATGTGTCTTCATTGTATTTGTATTATTCTCAGATCAATCTACCCTCTGCTAATTAAGTTCTTACCCTGATGACACTTGGCACAGTAGCAGGCACTTCCAGAAGTGTGACAGCCATTCCTCTCCCCTTCCTCTCAGCAAGACATGCACTTTGCTTGCTGCTGTTTCTTGTGTCCGTCTCACGTTAGCATGAGGCTGAGGACTTGCTGTGCTGAGCAGCATGTGGCATGCAGGTGATTTTGGCTCATGGTGCTTATATTACAGCAGCTACATTGACTAGAGCAAACAGGAGAAGGTGAATCACAAAGGAAGAGTGAATTAGAAGAGGCAGTAGATACAGTACATTGGCTGCCTAAGTGTTTTCTGATATTTAACAGAAGCCATGACCGGGGTGAGATCCAAAGAGACTTAAAAATAGATAATGTAGGGTTTTTTTTTTACCTTTCCAGCAGGTACTTTTTAACTAGCAACACTCTCCAGTTATACGGAGCAGCAGAGTTCTGGGAAAATTATAATTTGAAAGTCAAGGCTGGCCTCAGACTGGAAGGCACCAATTTTTTGTCGTTACTATTTTACGCTTTTAAGCCTACTTTTAAAAGTCTTGGCCTGCCTTCCCATCATTTCCTTTTCCAGAGTACCTGTAAGACTTTGTGCTCCAGAGGGAAGAACCAAGGCCTGGATGAGACAGTGACAGTGCCTGTTAGTGAGGAGGATGTTTGTAGTAACAGGTATTGGTTGGAGTTAATCATCAGTCTTAACAAAGCAAACAAACAAAGCAAAACCTGAGGAGTTATTGTTAACTTGAACAGTGCAGATCCTTGCAATTAAATCTCTCTAAATTTTTTCCATTAAGAGTAAAACAATGGCCAGCTCCTTTTAAGTCTGGTGTCTCAAATTTTTTTCAGAAAGGGTTATGTGTAGTACCAGTCCTAATTTTTATCAGCACCAAACTGAGGGGAGTCAACTCTTTACAAGGGTACATAATGGTGGGATAAGGGGAAATTGTTTTAAGTTGAAGGAGGGATGATATAGGTTGAATATCAGGGGGAAGTTCTTTACCAAGAGAGTGGTAAGGTGCTGGAACAGGCTGCCCAGAGAGGTTCTGGATGCCCCGTCCCTGGAGATGTTCAAGGCCAGGTTGGATGGGACCCTGGGCAGACTTGTCTAGTATTAGATATAGAGGTTGGCAGCCTTGCCTGTGGCAGGAGGTTAGAGCTTGATGATCCTTGATGTCCCTTCCAACCCAAGCCATTCTATGATTCTATGTATTAGAGGTTTGCCTCTAGTCATTGGTCGTCGACTCTGTTAGGGAAGCACACATGAAATTTGGAGGGATAAAACGTGTTTCAGTCCTCAACATGATGGCTATTTCAACAAAGGAGTTCTGCTTAGCAAACTTCATTTCAGTAGTTGTACTAGACTGATCAGGAGTGCTCAGACTTCAAGCAATTCAAACATCATGTACCCTGGAGCCATGTTTTATGCTTTACCTCTATTATTCATAGAGTGAAAGAGTTGAAGAGTCTCTCCTCACCTCCTTGGCTTTCTGTCCAGATTTAGCATGGGCTGTACATGTTGCTGGTCTGCCTGGCCCCACTGGCAGCATTTCTTTGATCAGAAATCATAATCAGAATGGACCAGATTCTGGAGGCACCTCTTTTCAGATCTCTGATCTGAGAAAGAAAACCAGAAAACATTCCTCAGTATGTAGGAGAAAATAGCATAGCTGAGAATATGCTCACTGAGCTCTCACTGTGATTGTGTAACAGGAGAAAGGACTTACTGCCCAACGCATCAACAATGTGCACCATGACGGCGGAGTTAGGGGAGTCAATTTCTAATAAATATTAGCTTCTGCATTTTTTTTCCCTAAGTGTCAGTAGTTTAGATTGTACACAGTGGCATTAATAGATTCTTTTTTAAAACAAAATGCTATTTAATTTTTTATAAGCTTTTTATTTATTTAAATCATTCAATTATATAAATATGTATTCCCGGTTTTTAAGATGATTCTTGTGGCAATTTTTCTTTTTCAACATTAAGTATTTACCTTGGATATCGGAATGGTCAACCATTTACTTAGTGTCCATATGCTTAGAGAACATATTTCTGGTGAAAAAAAACCCCAACAATCTATCATTTAAATTGTGCTGTTAAAAAAGGAATAAAAGATTATTTCAAAAGAATAGCAAGGAATAAATAACTTGACAATTAATTTAATTTCTAGAGCAGAGATCAATGGCTGGAATGATTTATACTTTCAATTTTGGCTCTTCATCTATTTTATTTTTTGTACAGCAAAATGCAGGACTGTTTCTTAGACAAGACTATTTCATCTTATGCTCTACCTTTTTCCAACCCGTTTCAAGATTTCAAAATTCCTTTTCTACTCTCTGATTGCAACTTCATTCCAGGTCGTTTACGTACGTGCCTAATGGCTCTGAAAAGAGACTTTGTTTCTATGGTGGCAGTCAAAGAAAGTTGTATAAACTCCATTGCAGGTTATACAGATTCTTCATGCGAACTCGATTTTCTTAATAGCTGGAGGACAACATGTGTAAGATGACAGGAGCAAAGACTATTGCTGAAAGCAGTGACAGTTTGTCTTTAAATAAAAGCTGTGTGGAGATTTTTTGTGGTTGGTGTTTGAAGAAATGTGACAGAGCAATGTGGGAAAAATTTCACCATCACAGTCAGCGGTTTGCATATTCTATAGTTTGCTGGAGGACATCAGTCTTCAAAAATCATTCTGCAATTGCTAAATATATTCCTAATCAGGCAGTAAATAATAAAAATAATTTCTTTAGTTTAATAAAACAGAAAAAAATAAAATAAAACCTTTTCTCCCAGAGGTGTATAGGCACAGTATTCATTCAGTCAGTGACTTTGTTTTCCCAATAACATTTTGGAGTCTCAATAACTTGGCTCTTGAGTAAGTTCAATTAGCTATCTAATTGCAAAAATGATGTATGATGGCAGATGTAGCTTTATTTAGGATTGTGACTGTACTTTAATCCTGACAGTCTTCAATTTACTTCATCCCTTTAGGTGATTTATCTTGACTATAGTTCTGTCAAAATTATCTGGGGGGCCAAAGCGCTAACAGAAAAGATTTTTGCTTTAAAACTTCTAAATAATTTTTCCTGATGGTGGCACCACAAAGGTACCTTTTTAACAAATACAAGATTATTGGTTTAATTTTTCATAGATCTACACCTTACTCAGCCATTCACACCAGTGCAAAGTGTAAAATTTTTTTTGAGGGAAGTGGCTTTATCCATTTTGATTAAGTGGAAATTGCTACATAATCCACAACAGAAATGGTCAGTCCACAGACTGTCATTTTGATTCCAGAATGCTTTCATTATTTAAATGTTTTCCATGGTTTTACTCAAGTTATTAACCTGAAATATTTAAAAACCTTTTGGCTAACTTATAAGCTGTTACTGTTTGTAATAGTTCCACTCTATTGAACAACACTAATTTACAGTAGAAAAGAATTTTTTGTCCATTTTGGATTGCCTTTATTTGGACAATTTTTGCAGAAATTTCCATAGAATGGACCATTTTTTTCTAAGGCTTTGGAACTTAGCTGAATCTACCAAGTACATCCCTGGGGATAGTATGTTTTACCTGAGCAAATGTTTTTCTAAATCAGTAAAATTGCTGTGGTTTTCATGGCTCCCCGTTCTATGTCCTTTCAGGAAAGAGTCAGTGCAGTTCCACTAGGGCCAGGACCAACTACAGTGTTGTGTATTTCAAGCAGGGTTTGTCCTTTTTCTTCCTGAAAGCCAGTCATTCTTAACTTGCTTCTTATCTGTCAGATGGTAGTCAATTTAAGTACATATTTTGTTCTCTAACTTATTAACACAGGTGTGTTATGGTGTCCCCCAGGGCTGATGCTCTTCAAAATCTATGTCTTCTCTTTTATTTTTCTCTGTTATTGGTTGAGTTATCACCATTTACGCTGATTACACTCAGTTGTGTCTTTTTTGCCTGCTGATTTCACTTTAGCAGTCTTGCTGTTTCTGCCTTATCTTGGAGACATATGGGGGTTAGATGACAGATAACTTTTCTTAAGGGGGCATGTCTACGTATCTTTTAATTAGTTCTAACCTTTTCTATTTAGTCACACTTATTCATAGTAAACACTTACAATTTTGAAGTTAAATTGTGCTTGTTTTATTATTCATTTATAAAATATTTCTTTTGCACAGTTAAAGGAGAATTGAGACCAGCAAGATACCTATTTTCACTTCTACTCATGGGATTGATGTTTGAGTGGAAAAATTTGTTATCTGTCCAATAGTTTTCTCAATAAACATGGAAATCAGCATCCAACATTTTCTAAAAATATGTCTGTCCTCTCAAATGAATTTTGAATTGCAGCACCTGGCATACTTCAAAATATGATCTCAAGTTTTATTTCAGTCTTTAAAATAATTTTTTTGTAGATTTTTGTAGATTCATTTGGTGACTCACCAGATTTTGGAAGCAGCCATCAAAATTTTTTGTATTTTCTTATTGTGTAGGTGTGGTGGCAAAAAAATTGCTATGGAACAGACACAAAAGTGTTTGTAAACATCTATTCTGTTGTTGTATGATGAGAGGGACTCTTCTAGTGAGACAGTGAAAAGTAATATCAAAGTAAACCCAATTCCTAGATACAGTTAGACTCTGCTTGATCTCCTTTTATCATCTTTACAATCTTTAATTTTGTTTGTGACATAGCCAAATTCTGATGTCTTTACTCTGACATCACTTCCTTTTCACTTTTGAACTGTATGTGTTGTTTCACACAACTGTTGCATTTAGGTTTCTGTGCCACTTACACATTAGAGCACCAGGCTTTTTTTGCTCCACATAAATTCTCTATTTTCCAATGCATTGTGCCTAAAGACTGTTATAACGTCAAACATTTCCTGGCATGCAAGTCATGCCTAGAGAGGCCCCAACTGGACGCCTCTTCTATGGCTTCACTTAAAAGTTTGAGTAGATGAAGTAAATGGAATATGTATGAAATCACTTATAAATGTGACTGGCGCCTAAAAAGCTGTAGTGTATAGCAGAAAGAAAAAGGCCAACTGAACATTTCTGTTTACAAAACCAAAATCATCACCTGAAGGATAGTTCTGCTGCTTTCCTGATAGTGACGGAGATTAGAAGGTGATCCCTGCCAAATAACAAATTGGTCTCATATTTTTAATGTTAATCTGAGCACAATTCAGCATTATTGTGGTGATCAATTATTGAGTTTGCTTGCAGGTGTACATTTTTAATTTTTAATTTCATTTTTATTTTCGTGCAGAAATGCGTTGCAGTATTTTGAGTACTAAAATTAGTGATCTAACAGAAAATGGAACAATGATGATGTCTAATCTAGATTTATTTTTAAAGTTAATTTTATTGAAATGTATTGCATTTCTTCATTGTTCACCACCACTTCCTGAAAGCTATCCTCATATATTACCAGATAATAATTGTCCATATTCTTATAATTTCTAACTTCCAATCACAGAAATGCCATAATAATTTAAAACATGGTGACAAATGGAAATGTATTTATAACCTTTTTTGTTTGTTTGTTTTTTACTATTGAAACACAAGGTTACAGGATTAAAAGTGTTCTTCAGGTAACTAACTTTTAATATCTAGCTTTTTAGTACTGGTGAGATGACAATTTCTCATTGAGAAAAATCATTCTTCCATTTAAAAAAATAGAATCCAGAAGTGTCTATGAATTCGTATTCATTCCACTTGCAACACTGATAAGTTACATTTGTGGGCCAAGGACACAAAATTCCAGTCACATCTGAGGAACTGGCAAGTGTAATTTCTCTACTGCTTTTATTATCAGCAGGGCAACTCGAACTGCAAGAAGACAGAAACTGTGTGACTTCCAGCTTCTTAAAAATTGGTCCACTGAGTCATGTTGCTGCTACAATGGTCTTTAAATCTCACTTTTTTCTCTGTATCCCTTGACAGAGTTATTCAGAAATTTAGTTTAAAACTTGACAGAATAAAAACACTGGATCATGTATTGTGAATTTTTCAAATAGCATTGAAGTTGCCATGCTTGACGCCTTTCCCAGAATCTGAAGACTACTGGATTTCTTATTCTTGAAGTAACATAAATTTTACATATTGAATTAAATAACTAAAATCTGTATTGAAATGCTTAAACAAAATATGCTGAATTAAGTTTAGAAAGGTAATTGTTACTCTACCATTTCTAAATGGAGCATCTAGGTTTTGCACTTAATTTTTTCTTAACATCTTAACATCAAGTATTTGAGCACAGAACCCAGATTTTTGCTAAGCTGTAATAAATAAATAAAAGGAATCAGAATTCCTGAGTTGGAAGAGACTCAAAAGAACTACTGAGTCCTATTCCGGCATAAATAAATTACAATATTTACTCATTCAAAATATTTACATTTATAAATAAATACATTTTAATGGATCCTATAAAAAGAAGTAAAATGGATCCTATGAAAAGAAGTTCTCAGCAACTTTCATAGTATGGAATGCTCCTACAGTTCAGGGGAGTCTTTGTTATTACACAAAGATTAGTTGATGTGGTTCAAACTGCAGTAGCTGAAAATACAGCAATAATTAAGCTTTTTCTTCCTTCCTAGTAAAATATATAGGAATCTTTGATTCTCTTTGCTGAGCTTTGCTGTTTTGGTTTGAGTAGGTGTGCTATTAGTATCTGAGAGAATATGGGGAAGCAAATAATACATAACCAAAATCTCCTTGAAGCATTTTATTATAGTTTTGCAGAAAGTTGTTTGTGTTTTTTTTTCCATTTCTCATCAATAATGTCTTTTTTTCTCTATTTCCCCTAATTCATGTCATTTCTTGATTTAGAGCAATAGTGCTGAACAGCAGGAAAGACATAGTTTTCTTATGCAGCACTGTCTTAATAAGAGAAAACATTCTTTGAATATAGGTTGGATCAATGGACTGAGGCCAATTGTATGAGCATTAACGAGACTAAGTGCCAGATCCTGCATTTCAGTCACAACAACTCCATGCATCACTACAGGCTTGGGGTAGAATGGCTGAGAAGTTGTGCAGGGCTTGGGATATTATATATGGGATATTATATATGGGATATTATATATATTATATATTATATAATTATATAATATATTATATATATTATATATATATATATAGGTATATTAGGATATTAGTCAAAAGCCAGCTGAATATGAGTCAGCAGTGTGCCCAGGTGATCAAGAGCAAAGGCATCCTGGATTTTATCAGAAATAGTGCAGTTAGTTAGCAGGACTAGGGGAGGTAATCGTTCCCCTGTACACAGCTCTAGTGAGGCTACACCTCATTGTATTCAGTTTTGGGCCCCTCACTGTAAGACAGTGAGGCCCTGGAGTGTATCCAGAGAAGGGCAGCAAAGCTATGAGGGGTCTGGAGCACAAGTCTTATGAGGAACAGCTGAGAGAGCTGGGATTGTTTAGTCTGGAGAAGAGGAGGCTCAGGGGAGACCTTATTGCTCTCTACAACTTCATAAAAGGAGTTTGTGCCAAGGTGGGGTTCAGCCTCTTCTCCCAGGTAACAGCAATAGAATGAGAGGGAATGGCTTTACATTGTGCTCCTGCCAGGGGAGGTTCAGGTTGGATACTGGGAAAAATTTATTCTCAGACAGAGTGGTGAGACATTGGAACTGGCTGCCCAGGGAGGTGGTGGAGTCATCATCACTGGAGGTGTTCAAGAAATGTGGAGATGTGGTATTAGGTACATGGGTTAGTGAGCATGATGGGGATAGGTTGACAGTTGGACTAGATAATCTTGGCTTTTCCAACTTTAATGATTCTGTGATTCTGTGAATGTAGTATATGTTTCCACCAGCGAAACTGATAGATACGTATACAGGAAGAGAGGAAAGAGATGTTCAAACTGTACCGTTTAAACAAAATGCTGTGTTTCTGAGGCACTTCTGGTAGTATAACCATATATATTTGGATGCTGGATTCAAGTTTAATGCAAATTATAATTAATATTGAGGAGTATTATGATGATTCTGTAGCACATAAACCTCTCTTTTGAGGTTTTGGCCCAAACGGACAAACCTCTCAAAGGTAATTTGGATCACAGGATTCTTTTTGTAAGCAAAACCAGTAAGGTTTTGTAAGGCTCTGTATGTACTTATCTATTGAAAAGCAATGGTAATTTTGAACAACAGGAGAATGCAGCGATGAGCCAACAAATGAGATGGTTATTCAGTTATTATGTGTCAAAAAGAAAAGGAAGTGAGACTTTGTAGATGTTCTTTTCCAGCAATTGACAGAAGCCTTCAGTGTATAATTAAGAAAAGTCAAATAAAGTCTATTTTCAGGAAGACAAGATTAAGGATAGAATTTATGAAGTTATAATGTTGCCAAATGAGCAAATGCTTAGCTCTGGTTTTATAAGTAATACCCAAGAAAATAAATTTCTTTATCCAGTACAGTGAGTAAAGAAATGACAGAGAAATGACATTTTAAATAATGATTCAACCTTGCAACATCACTTTGGGCTATCTGATGTTGAGTAACCTCCTTCTACTCATTTTAAACATATATCAAAACACAGGTTTAATGATGAACTGTTTACATGTTGAAAACTCCTTTTTGGCAGCTCCTCTGTTTTTGTCGTTACCTGAATTAATTATGGTAGTTCAGGACATCTCTAGTAAACATGCTGATATATCATAGATTATAAACTCGTCTGCTGAACTCTTAACCATCGTTGCAAAGTAGATTATTTTATTTAAAGACAGCGGTTTAAAAATTTAGACATGTAATTTAATTATCCTCTCCCAGAAGTATAACAAGAAATCAGAGTCCTAGTGTGAATAGCACTATACTTGTATAAGAAAACTTAAAGGAGCATTTTTTGCCTCAAACTCGATAATTTTAGTTATAATCACTAACTATGTTTTTGTTTTACAGAAACAGTATGATTTGGAAAAAGAATAAAATTGCTTTTAAAGTACAAAAATAATTATGAACCACTTGAAATGTAATGTCTGTATTTTATTTCTCATCAGAATTCATTAGTGTGTAACATCAATAATTTAGCCCATCATTTGCCAACACTGACTTGGCTCAGTAGTTCAATCATGTAACCCTGTAAACTCACTTTCCATTAAAATGAATGTTGCTGACAAAGGATAACTAAAGAGATACTTCATTTATTAGCTAAAGAGATACTTCATTTATCAACATTTTTAAATTAGGAGTTTGGGACCACAGACACTTAGCTGGATAAATGATTCAAAGGAATCTTTGCATTAGGCCTAAGGATGTTTGTAGAATCGAGTACAATGTTATCCAGAATTATAACTGCCTTTCATTTGTGTAACATGTAATTCACAGTGTACTATTCCAGAAACCAACAGAGCCACCTGCAGAGAATCAAATGACCTACCAGAATGTAATCCTGACTGTCATGTACAGAAATTATAAAATGTGTAATAGTTATCCCATATTTTGATTGACTCAATCAAGCATTTCCCACAGAAAAATCCCTAAGATGAACTTCATGAAACATGCACTATAATCTCTCGAAGTTGTATCTGATATATTGAAACGTTTTACATTATTCTACCACAAACAGCATCTTCAAAACCACTCCTTATCTTCTCCATAGACATCGTTTAAAAACATTCCAGTTTCAAATACAATGTAATCTGCATGTTGCTACTGCAGCCTTTTTCCTAAACACCTTTTTTACCTGAATACTGGTTTTGTTTTCTAAACTTAAGCCCCTTTTGTATTGTTTTTTGTTCAGTTGGCTGGTGGGTTTTTGCTAGCACGTATACATACCTGAAGCACATGAGGACAAAAATCTCTCAGATCATGTCTTTTGACTGTATCTCTCTGGGAAGATGGAGCATCCACCACATCTCTGGGCAACCTGTTCTGGTGAGGCACTGGAATAGGTTGCCCAGAGATGAGGTGGCTATCTCGTCCCTGGAGACTTTCAAGGCCAGGTTGGACCAGGCTCTGAGCAGCCTGATGTAACTGCTGATGTCCCTGTTCATTGCAGGTGAGTTGGGCTAGACAACCTTTAAAGGTGCTTTCCAACTCTAAGGATTTTGTGATTCTATGATTCTAAGACATATCGAGAAACCGTATTCTTTCTGAGAACAGATCAGTAAGCATCTGTTGCTTGATGAAGCTTGATGAACAACACAGGAGTGCCATCTGACATCGGAGTGATGCTGCTGGTGGTACAGAAGGAACCAGTTAAGGCCATTAGCAGAAAGTGAACAAAGGTGTTGCAATACCACTTAGTTGCAAGCCATGACATTACTATCCATTCCTCTTATTCTTTTCTTTGCACTGGTGATGTGCATAACCTAGAGGCAAGAGCTGCTTCTTCTCTTAAACAGTGTTCCAAGCGCAGAGCAGTACACTCCCTTTGCTCACAGGTTGTAGTAATACACTCCAGTGATACTCCAGGCTGAGAAGTGAAGGATCAAGTTTAGGTCTTTGTTTCCAACCATTCTCATAAGCATTTTTCAAAAAGGAGTGAGATATTTTCTCTGAACCTGAGTGCTGTGATAGCACAGCAGAAGTCTGTGGGATGAAGAAGACACCACTGTTACCTGGTGCAGGGGACAGAGAAGGTCTGTACAAGGAACTTAAAAACAAACAAACAAACAAAAAAAGCTTTTCTTTTTGTGGCGGGGGTGGGGTGTGAAGGGTTAAGCCTTAAAGAACTACTCAGTTCTTAAGAATAATTTTGAAGAAAATGAGAACAAAACCAGTTCTCTTTTAAACCAGTTAGAGCTGTATTTCTCGTCCCTGGGATATGCAGCACTGCTGTGTGCACTGTGCTGCTGCAGGTGTATGCAATCTGTATCAACAATTGACTCAGCATTGGTTTTGGCTCTCCCTACTGGCTCTGGGGCAAAATGTTGAGTAGAAGACTCAGGAAGAGCAGTTTATTTCTTACATTTAAGTCTCCTCTAAAACTGTGATGGGTCACAGCTTTTTCACTGAGTTGCTTTAGCGTGCCAGCTTGTCACACTGCTATCGCAGAATTTTAGTGGAGCATTTAAATTATCTATAATAACCCCAGAAAATCCTTCTTTTTATTTGGCACAGATTTTTAAAGCTACCAGTTTTAGTTTTATTATAATTTCTAAAATAAGAAAATGAAAGAGTGCACCAAACAAGAAAAAATTTTAATGCTATGCTTCAATTAACCTTTAGGGACTGGAAAACCATGGAAAATAGAATACACACTTGAATTTAGTCCCATTTAAATCAATGATGAAGCATACACTGCCATCCTTGGATACAGAACTACCTTCCTCAGGATAATGTATGTCTTCTCACTACATTGCCTTGCCTTTAAAATTGTATTTTTGTTTTAAAAGTAAGTGTTTTGATATAAGTTTGGCCTAGGAAGATAAGAAAGGGACTGTAGTGAAAGACACAATCTTTTATTTACTGGAAAAAAAAGACAAGCTTTTGAACACCATTCTTGGTAGCACCATTTCTTGTATCTTTGATAAATATTTAGGACAGTATTGAGCATTGTTGTGTTCTTAGTTTCAGTGGCATATTCATTGATAATCTAATTATCATTCCGTTTAAAATGTTTATATATAATTATGCAGCAAAGTCTTCCACCTATATTCTGATCATTTTTAGATCTTAATATCTTACTTAATTCAAGATAATAATAATTCTCCACATTCAGTACTGACTCCTTTGACCTATACAGATGATGAGTCTACCCACTGCTGGTGTTACATTATTACCTTTCTTTTCCATTTATTTCTCATTCTTTTTAATTCCTACTCCTTTCATCTTAACAGGTAGAGTATAAAAGATAGGGAAAATTTAGAGGAGATGATGAAGAATATGGTTTGACTTGATAGGTAGGATTAGCATTTGAGATTACAGAGCTAAAATGTGGTGATGCAGTCTTCTGAATTAACTTGCAGCTTCCCTTTGCATTCTCTCATTTTCTCTGAAGAATAGAAAGCCAGCTGCCATCTTTCTTGTATTGATCATTAAAGATACTAGTTTTTTCCTGTATATAAGCCATCAGAATTTTTCACTGCTTTATTGTCACTCAGAAAGTATATAATTCTGGACCTCAATCTATAGTAGTCAGACAGCGTCAGCATCACCCTGGCAGATGCAATGGTGCCCAGTAGCCATTCAGATTGAGAAGTTGAGCACTTCAGTTTCTCCAGTATAATTTCTGCTTCTCTAGGATCAATACACAGAAGTGTGGCCCTCTTAGGCTCCAGTTTGGTTTGGAATAATAAAAAAAAATTAGATAGACTTGTGTCCTGAAGTAGCAGTTTGCTATTAGGGAATACTAAAGATTTTTTCTTTTTCAAAATAATCTAAAATAATCTTTTGCTGAAACAAAGTAGTGATGGATGATTTTGGTGCCCTATCAACTTTCTCTGTGGGTGAGAGAAGTCCATGGGGTGTGTTTGGATTCCTTCTGAAGCAACACTTGCAGTTTTTTTGTCCGTCCCACATGATGGAGACAACTGGCTTGGACACAACTGTCCTGGGGACATGATGGAGAAAAGCTGGGCAAGCCACTCCTTGATTTTCCCCTTCTCTGCCATATTTCTTGACCTTGAGTAGAACAAAATGTCTTCCTAGGTGCTCATTTTTATGAAGATGCTTTAAGATATCTTTTCAGAGACTATGAATGTATTTGCAAAGTTGTTTGTGGATCTTGCAGCTGTTTGTAGGTTAATGCAGAAACTTCCTTTCTTGAGCTCCCACGTGTGCTTCAGGGATAACAGAAGATGAATTGTTATTAAAAAGGAGTCATTAGTAAAAGAATCAAGTTACCCAAGTTTAAAGTTTTGCTGTA
>JACDJE010000231.1:1288604-1292799 GCA_016647715.1 Pavo muticus
GGGTTGTTGTGTGCTGAGTGAAATGGGAGAGGCTTTCTAGCAATGCAGCAAGATGACTACCTAGATATGTGAAATATAGAACAGTGCACAATTTGTGAGAGGGACAAAGTATGGGTTTGTTATTGTCTCGTTCTGAGGTATGAGAGTTAAACTTAGGAGGAGATGTAATTTTGGAGGAAAATACCATCTTGCTTCTTTTGCATCTGCATTTTGAAATTTCCTGTGAATTTTTCTCTTACTTTCACTTTGAGTTAAACATTTCATATACTTTTGTTCCATAGAAGAAAATGTATTGCTCTTGCCATGTACTGGACAGCAAGGTTTTCTGTGAGACAGAGAGCCAACTGTTTCATACATCCACTTGAGAAATGAATCCACTTAGCAAAAAGAATAAATAATAATCATAAATGACGGTCGATTCAATAGTCATTGAAGTTGACTACTTTAGCTGTCAGTAGTCATTGGATCATGACTATGATCCTGCAAATTTCCAAATACATGCTTTTACCTTGAAGGAAAAACTATTTATTATATAGATGTTTCATACAATGTTAACAATTCATTTAATGTATCTACACATATTTCTGTTGTGACTTCTAATGAATTGTATTGAAACTTCTTCAAGTAATGATATTTTTTCCTTTCCCATTGCATATTATGACTTTTGGCCTCATTTTTTTTTCTTTTTAAGTAATAAGAATTTTATAGCTTTGCTTATGTATTTTTAAATGGTCTTGAAATTTTGTAATACACTGTAACAGCATTCTGAAGAAAAGTCTTCCTAACTTCTGAAAATACATGATAAACTGCAGTTCTTCAAGGATTAAATACATGCATAAAAATGCTTTTTTAGCTAACTATGGGGAAAAAAAGTTCCTAAAATGTTTTATTTTTCATTCAGTGTAAATCGTAATCTAATTGAAAGAGAAAGAAAAGTTAGAGGTAGGCAAGTGCAGAACTAGTAAAAGGCTCTTTTTAGTGTGATAATTCACATCTAAGAGATTTGGGGACTTTGGCACTGGAGATGGATGAAAAACAGGAAAGCAACATCAGGAGATAACGCTTTTTTCTCCCACCACATTGGCCTTTTTTAAAGTTGTGGTCAGAAGTGCATTCAGCCTTCAGCATGTCCTGCTACAGCATGTTCTTGTGCATCCCACTTTGAAAGGAGGGGAGGAAAGAGCACTGCGTGAAGGTGGTGGTCTGATCTGAGCAATTCTGCAGCCCTCTTCTGCATGTGTCCTACATATTTGTTTCGGGAAATGCAACAGCACAGCTCACAGTTAGTACACTGCTGTGCTTTTTGCACTGCTCCAATATTCATGATGATGAAGTGAATGTTGAAACACTGCCCTGTAAGAAATAAAGCCTGGAAAGATAGGGAGTCAATGCCAGAAATCAAAGGCCAGCAGGATAACGCAGTATAGTGAATGCAGTGACTTGTGTAGGTGGACATGTTTCATGAAGTTACTAGGAGCCATCAGAGGAGCTGCAGCTTCACAGTTCAGTCACCTGCTCATTCTGCCTACAGATAGTACAAATCCCTTGATTTTTCATGACAGCAAACCGCCAGCAAAGGCTGCAGAAACAAGCAGCAGCTTTGGAAATAGAGAGTCATCACTTTGTCAACTCAAGAATAATGGTTGTCATTCTGAGCTAAACTTTCCAGTCTCTATGAAGTAAAGACCAAATTAAAATGAAGGCAGATTGCTCCCAAGGACAGATTTTCAAATCCAGAGAAAGGATTACTTACTTCCACAAAGATTTTGAAAAATCCCATTCTGAATTCTTTGTGGACATTACATCAGATGGTGGCAGAATTTTTGAAAGATAAGTGTTTGTTGAAGTTACCAAGGCTGTAGGTGTTCTTTAAGCATGACTATTTACTTAAATGGATGTGGATTATGCCCCACAGTAACCTTTTGTAAATACACTAAGCTCCCTTTATTTCATTAACGGAATTATTCAGGACAGGACGTATTGTCTTGAGATGGAAGAATTACTTATGTAACAGTTGGGCACCCTGTTATAGTAGTTTCAATCTATACTGCATTTCACTGGGTTTTTCAACAGAAAAGTGAAGGTAAGAGAAGAATGAGTATGATGCACAGAAAATAAAACAGGTTCACCCATTTCCTGGTTATAGTCATTAAATGTGGTATAACTGTGCATAATCACTGGTGCCATTCTTGGTGCACTTTGCTAGAGGCTGGCTAAACTTTGTATCTGCATAGAAATTAAGATGCAAATATGAGTTGTGTTCATTGGTATGGTTAGTGTAAACAGAGGATATTTCTGTTGTATATTTAAGGTTGAGAAACCTATTTCATGAACAGCATGTTATCAGCAAACTCTTCGCAGTTATTAAGTAACCACAGAAGGATGTGGTCAAGTCAACGATGGGTAAGGAAAAATGGATATATAAAGAGCACAGTCATATTCAGAAATTGTAGTTGTCTCCATCTGGGAAAACTGCAATAATTCTCTGTATTCCTGGCTTTTAAAGCAAAAAAAAAAAAAAAAAAAGTGTTGGGACAGGAAGGGAAGAGGAGATGAAGGCCAAGTGGTGGTTTTAGGGTAAAAAAATGCAGAAAAGTCAAAGCAAAATGGATGATTTAATTTCTCATCATTATTCTACTGAAGAATTAAATTTGCAAGGTCATGTCGAGGCATATTCAGTCAGAGGCATATCACTGAAGGTAACGGGATTCAGATGAGTTCCCATCCAAGAAATATTTAAAGAAGCAGCTTTTCTCTAAATACATGTACAAATCAGCGTTGTCTCGACTCACATCGCATATTAAACCAAAGCTCAGCTTCCTGCAGCTAAAGGACCGTATTTTTGTTCTTATCAAAAAAACAGACCCAAGTTCTGAAATCCACCTTCCCACATTTACTATGTAAGATATCACTGCATTTCATTTATGCCTTGCATGTACTTCATTCCTTTGTTTCATTTTAAAATTCTCTGCCCGTACCTGTAACAGCAGAAATAAGCTTTCTGCACTTCCTATGCCTCACTAATAAATAATCATTGTAGAACAGACGTGAAAAATATTGGTTCCCTGCACCAGGCCCATGCATTTTTTTGAACATATCAGATGAGTACTTTCTCTAATTCATGCATTTAATAAACAGCTGTATTTCAGGTGTGTTTGCAATTGAATGTGGGAAGAACCATTCAGAACATGGAAGGAAGGAAAGAAAGGGTGTGGAATTACCGTAGAAAAATTCTTATAGGATAATTTTTGAAAAATCGAATCTAAATTATTTCAGGAGCGAGTACATTTTCCCTATTAATATTCACCTTTTTATTAACTTTCTTGAACTCGACACTGAATTGCAAAGATATCATTTTAGATCTTTTGAACTACTTTAGAAACGTGTGTCAGCTGTTTTTGATTGAATTTATTATTAACAGCTGGCAGCCTTGGCTTTCGGAATCCAACTGTGATACGTAAAAATGATATCTCAGGTTTTTCTTTTAACCAAATCCATAACTCGCAAGGTCTTAAATGAGTCAATTCTTCCTTTTTTTTTTTTTTTTTTTTTTTCCCTTTCTATTTTTTCCTATTTTTTCCTTTTTTTTCCAACAACTGCTGGGAAACAAGCAGCCCAGGCACTGGCAATATGCAGAGAGTACCCAGATTTCTAGCTTCCTTATCTTCTGTCACAGGAAGACAGACTTCAAACCTGAATTCAGATTAGCCTCTGAATGAGAAACAGAAGCCAAGTAATACTGAAATAGGCAAAAGTGGAGGTATCAGTAAGCTTTGTTCTTCTGTAACATCTCCTACTATGCCCTCATATGGTTAAAACCACATACAGCTTTGGGACATTTGGTCAAAAATAATAAGTGGGCATGACAAAAGTGTGGTCACTTCTGTAACGGGGTGGAAAAGATCCCACCTTTTCTTACCCAACAATCCAAATGTTCAAAACTTCAGGTCTGATGCTGCAGTCTCCAGCATGAACTCTTTCAAGTCCCATAAGCATCAAAGGCTTTTGTTTTTATTTTTATTTTTATTTAGAAATGTGAACTTCTGTCACGCGCCCTACATAGTTAGCTTCCCTCCAAATCTATGTCACTACATCGATGTGCAGAAATAGTTAGCCACTTTCTGGAAAGTGGTGTTGGATCAAACAGACAATTTGGAGCTTTTATAAAAAAACATGTTAGGCAATAACTACAGTT
>JACDJE010000231.1:1293118-1333980 GCA_016647715.1 Pavo muticus
AAAAAAAAAAAAAAAAAAAAAAGCACCATGGTAAGTGAACAAGTTTTGGCCCAGCAAGGAACCTCTAGAAAATCCAAATCCCGTTTTCTGTCCCAGATTACTGTAACAGCCATTCAAACTGCAGAGGATATTACAGGAAAATATTTCTTTTGTGATAGTAATTTTGTGCAGATTGCTTTAAAAGATACTCAGGTGTTTCATTGCCAACTCAGAAACAAAACAGTTGACACAGCAAACATGGGACAAGCAAACATTTTATGAGGCAAAATATCATACAAACTATTGTACAACTGAAGGGTGGAGAGAATATCATTTACATCTAGCCAAGTAGAAATGGGTCAGTATTTAGCTATTTTTCACATGAAGTATTTGATCAATTTTGTCTCAAAGGATTTGAACAGAAGTGTTCTGCTGTAACAGATTGAATGGCTTTCCTTTTGAACCCCATCATCGTACATATCATTACCAACTGTTTGGTATCATATTTGTCCATAACACCAAATTGTTTTAGCCAGAATAGTAATTGTGTTGTCACAGATGCAGTATTATGATGTCACTCTAGGAAAAAGCTGACTTGAGAAGTTAAATTATCCTTAAAGGAAATGAGATTTTTACAGTAGTATTTAAAAGATCTAGTTCCCATTATCAACACAAACAGATTCTATCTGTCACCATTATCTAACTGTTTTAAGAAATGACATGAGCTTTTAGCACATAGAACATATTTTCTCTAAAAACTGTTTTGGAAGATGAAATAAGATGGTAGACGTCTATGGACTCATTCTCAGAACCACATAATCTTGCTGATGGTTCAGCCAAAGCCTATGGATTTCAACAACAACAAGTTTAGGGACTAACATGCAGTCAGAAATTGTTAGAAGTCCATTTTATCTAAATTAACATTTATTGGATGCCAGTGTTCTTAAAGATAATACAGCTATTGCTTCTGATCTTAAAAAGTATACTAAAATAGATTAAAAGAAAGGTGTCACTGTGGTCTAGATCTGTTGACAAATCTTGGAAGACCAACGGAGTAACATCCCGTATAACAAAATAAGCTGAAAAGAGCAAATAAGCAACAGGGCCTGCAGATGTGAGACATTTAGACACAGGGGTTGTTGTGTGCTGAGTGAAATGGGAGAGGCTTTCTAGCAATGCAGCAAGATGACTACCTAGATATGTGAAATATAGAACAGTGCACAATTTGTGAGAGGGACAAAGTATGGGTTTATTATTGTCTCGTTCTGAGGTATGAGAGTTAAACTTAGGAGGAGATGTAATTTTGGAGGAAAATACCATCTTGCTTCTTTTGCATCTGCATTTTGAAATTTCCTGTGAATTTTTCTCTTACTTTCACTTTGAGTTAAACATTTCATATACTTTTGTTCCATAGAAGAAAATGTATTGCTCTTGCCATGTACTGGACAGCAAGGTTTTCTGTGAGACAGAGAGCAAACTGTTTCATACATCCACTTGAGAAATGAATCCACTTAGCAAAAAGAATAAATAATAATCATAAATGACGGTCGATTCAATAGTCATTGAAGTTGACTACTTTAGCTGTCAGTAGTCATTGGATCATGACTATGATCCTGCAAATTTCCAAATACATGCTTTTACCTTGAAGGAAAAACTATTTATTATATAGATGTTTCATACAATGTTAACAATTCATTTAATGTATCTACACATATTTCTGTTGTGACTTCTAATGAATTGTATTGAAACTTCTTCAAGTAATGATATTTTTTCCTTTCCCATTGCATATTATGACTTTTGGCCTCATTTTTTTTTCTTTTTAAGTAATAAGAATTTTATAGCTTTGCTTATGTATTTTTAAATGGTCTTGAAATTTTGTAATACACTGTAACAGCATTCTGAAGAAAAGTCTTCCTAACTTCTGAAAATACATGATAAACTGCAGTTCTTCAAGGATTAAATACATGCATAAAAATGCTTTTTTAGCTAACTATGGGGAAAAAAAGTTCCTAAAATGTTTTATTTTTCATTCAGTGTAAATCGTAATCTAATTGAAAGAGAAAGAAAAGTTAGAGGTAGGCAAGTGCAGAACTAGTAAAAGGCTCTTTTTAGTGTGATAATTCACATCTAAGAGATTTGGGGACTTTGGCACTGGAGATGGATGAAAAACAGGAAAGCAACATCAGGAGATAACGCTTTTTTCTCCCACCACATTGGCCTTTTTTAAAGTTGTGGTCAGAAGTGCATTCAGCCTTCAGCATGTCCTGCTACAGCATGTTCTTGTGCATCCCACTTTGAAAGGAGGGGAGGAAAGAGCACTGCGTGAAGGTGGTGGTCTGATCTGAGCAATTCTGCAGCCCTCTTCTGCATGTGTCCTACATATTTGTTTCGGGAAATGCAACAGCACAGCTCACAATTAGTACACTGCTGTGCTTTTTGCACTGCTCCAATATTCATGATGATGAAGTGAATGTTGAAACACTGCCCTGTAAGAAATAAAGCCTGGAAAGATAGGGAGTCAATGCCAGAAATCAAAGGCCAGCAGGATAACGCAGTATAGTGAATGCAGTGACTTGTGTAGGTGGACATGTTTCATGAAGTTACTAGGAGCCATCAGAGGAGCTGCAGCTTCACAGTTCAGTCACCTGCTCATTCTGCCTACAGATAGTACAAATCCCTTGATTTTTCATGACAGCAAACCGCCAGCAAAGGCTGCAGAAACAAGCAGCAGCTTTGGAAATAGAGAGTCATCACTTTGTCAACTCAAGAATAATGGTTGTCATTCTGAGCTAAACTTTCCAGTCTCTATGAAGTAAAGACCAAATTAAAATGAAGGCAGATAGCTCCCAAGGACAGATTTTCAAATCCAGAGAAAGGATTACTTACTTCCACAAAGATTTTGAAAAATCCCATTCTGAATTCTTTGTGGACATTACATCAGATGGTGGCAGAATTTTTGAAAGATAAGTGTTTGTTGAAGTTACCAAGGCTGTAGGTGTTCTTTAAGCATGACTATTTACTTAAATGGATGTGGATTATGCCCCACAGTAACCTTTTGTAAATACACTAAGCTCCCTTTATTTCATTAACGGAATTATTCAGGACAGGACGTATTGTCTTGAGATGGAAGAATTACTTATGTAACAGTTGGGCACCCTGTTATAGTAGTTTCAATCTATACTGCATTTCACTGGGTTTTTCAACAGAAAAGTGAAGGTAAGAGAAGAATGAGTATGATGCACAGAAAATAAAACAGGTTCACCCATTTCCTGGTTATAGTCATTAAATGTGGTATAACTGTGCATAATCACTGGTGCCATTCTTGGTGCACTTTGCTAGAGGCTGGCTAAACTTTGTATCTGCATAGAAATTAAGATGCAAATATGAGTTGTGTTCATTGGTATGGTTAGTGTAAACAGAGGATATTTCTGTTGTATATTTAAGGTTGAGAAACCTATTTCATGAACAGCATGTTATCAGCAAACTCTTCGCAGTTATTAAGTAACCACAGAAGGATGTGGTCAAGTCAACGATGGGTAAGGAAAAATGGATATATAAAGAGCACAGTCATATTCAGAAATTGTAGTTGTCTCCATCTGGGAAAACTGCAATAATTCTCTGTATTCCTGGCTTTTAAAGCAAAAAAAAAAAAAAAAAAAGTGTTGGGACAGGAAGGGAAGAGGAGATGAAGGCCAAGTGGTGGTTTTAGGGTAAAAAAATGCAGAAAAGTCAAAGCAAAATGGATGATTTAATTTCTCATCATTATTCTACTGAAGAATTAAATTTGCAAGGTCATGTCGAGGCATATTCAGTCAGAGGCATATCACTGAAGGTAACGGGATTCAGATGAGTTCCCATCCAAGAAATATTTAAAGAAGCAGCTTTTCTCTAAATACATGTACAAATCAGCGTTGTCTCGACTCACATCGCATATTAAACCAAAGCTCAGCTTCCTGCAGCTAAAGGACCGTATTTTTGTTCTTATCAAAAAAACAGACCCAAGTTCTGAAATCCACCTTCCCACATTTACTATGTAAGATATCACTGCATTTCATTTATGCCTTGCATGTACTTCATTCCTTTGTTTCATTTTAAAATTCTCTGCCCGTACCTGTAACAGCAGAAATATGCTTTCTGCACTTCCTATGCCTCACTAATAAATAATCATTGTAGAACAGACGTGAAAAATATTGGTTCCCTGCACCAGGCCCATGCATTTTTTTGAACATATCAGATGAGTACTTTCTCTAATTCATGCATTTAATAAACAGCTGTATTTCAGGTGTGTTTGCAATTGAATGTGGGAAGAACCATTCAGAACATGGAAGGAAGGAAAGAAAGGGTGTGGAATTACCGTAGAAAAATTCTTATAGGATAATTTTTGAAAAATCGAATCTAAATTATTTCAGGAGCGAGTACATTTTCCCTATTAATATTCACCTTTTTATTAACTTTCTTGAACTCGACACTGAATTGCAAAGATATCATTTTAGATCTTTTGAACTACTTTAGAAACGTGTGTCAGCTGTTTTTGATTGAATTTATTATTAACAGCTGGCAGCCTTGGCTTTCGGAATCCAACTGTGATACGTAAAAATGATATCTCAGGTTTTTCTTTTAACCAAATCCATAACTCGCAAGGTCTTAAATGAGTCAATTCTTCCTTTTTTTTTTTTTTTTTTTTTTTCCCTTTCTATTTTTTCCTATTTTTTCCTTTTTTTTCCAACAACTGCTGGGAAACAAGCAGCCCAGGCACTGGCAATATGCAGAGAGTACCCAGATTTCTAGCTTCCTTATCTTCTGTCACAGGAAGACAGACTTCAAACCTGAATTCAGATTAGCCTCTGAATGAGAAACAGAAGCCAAGTAATACTGAAATAGGCAAAAGTGGAGGTATCAGTAAGCTTTGTTCTTCTGTAACATCTCCTACTATGCCCTCATATGGTTAAAACCACATACAGCTTTGGGACATTTGGTCAAAAATAATAAGTGGGCATGACAAAAGTGTGGTCACTTCTGTAACGGGGTGGAAAAGATCCCACCTTTTCTTACCCAACAATCCAAATGTTCAAAACTTCAGGTCTGATGCTGCAGTCTCCAGCATGAACTCTTTCAAGTCCCATAAGCATCAAAGGCTTTTGTTTTTATTTTTATTTTTATTTAGAAATGTGAACTTCTGTCACGCGCCCTACATAGTTAGCTTCCCTCCAAATCTATGTCACTACATCGATGTGCAGAAATAGTTAGCCACTTTCTGGAAAGTGGTGTTGGATCAAACAGACAATTTGGAGCTTTTATAAAAAAACATGTTAGGCAATAACTACAGTTATACAAAGCTCGTGCTGGTCTGTGAAGCAGTCATATGAGACTTCCCCAACCCTTCTCTTGAACCTGCTCCTTAAATCCCATGAGCCTCACTTGAGGCTCTGCTTGTTCATGTATGTATTGTATTTCATCTACTGCACATCTCTGTGATCCTCTCTTTAGCACAAGGGCTCAGACCTTTGCTATATGTCTCTTTTTGCACGTGTGACAGACACATTGCGAATTAAAAATTGCAAGAAACGTACTGAACAAAACCAAAACCTTGTGAAAGCCATAAAGCACTGGAGTGGTTTATTAGACACTGACTCCATACCCCAAGTGCAGTTTTAATTAAAAAGCTTAACCATCACACTGGCACTGTTTTTAGCAACTGGATCCTAATATTCTAAAATTACCACTTTTAGAAAATCTAGAGAAAACAGATGGGAAAGAGAAATTCTCCTTTGGTACCTGTGTTGAAACCCAAGCGTTGGGGAAATCTTTATGAGAAAAGACCGTCTGACGGCACTACCCACCTGGAAGGGGTGCAAGGGAAAACCAAGGTCAGATACTTAGCAAACAGCTTTGAGACATGAACCATTGTGAAGGACACACAAAACAGAATGATTCCACTCCTTTGGATGCCATGTGCATTGTGAAATTTACTTGGGAATTATGAGGGTTTAATTTTATAAAATCACTTGGTGTAAAAAATTTTCGTCTTAAACATATGATGCCTATTTTGTCTCACATATGTGGTGATTTCTTTTAAAGAAAAATGAAAACGTGGAAGTGGGGTTATAACAGCTTCTTTACTTTTTTTCTGTATTCTAAATTATGCTTATTCACCCATACATTCCCTCTCTGAGTATTCATTTAGAAGGAAGGTTTTGCAATAGTCACATTTAATTTATCAGGGTGCAATAATTTGTGTTTCCCAATCATCTTGCAGACTTTGGTTCATTATACTATTGTTTCACATGAGTAAGTTAGCAAAGTTTGGATTGATTGACTCTAATTAACTAAAACTGGTTCCAGGCTGTGCATCTATTGTCATGGTAGCTACCCACAAAGCCCCAAACTGTTCAGTAATGGCAATATAACATACTGTCGATATGAAAACTCCAGCAAATGTTTAACGTTGGGCTTGTCAGCAAATGAAGAAAAGCAGTAGTGGAGGAGGGAGAAAGGGACATTAGGACAAGCGTGTCTCGGAAGGCGTTGGGGAAATGCAGCCTCCCAGAGCTGCTAGTGCCCTGATCTTTTCACTTATTGTCGCCAAGGCAAAGATGTGCACCCTGTCCTGTGATGGAAAATTTCATATATTTTGTTGTCTAAAAAAAGCACATGGAAATGTACCCATAAATCTAGGCTAAGACATGATCTTCTGGAATAATGTATGGGGCTTCTCGCACTGTATATATATTTTTAATAGTTATATTATTTAAAAATTATTTTCTCCTGGTTTTGTGAGGCTCACTTGCATCAAGCCTGAATCTATTCTCTTTATTGCCATGAAGAGAATCCAACCATGAATAAAAGCATCCCCATACACATGGCACTGCAGAAACAGCTGCACTGAAAGCCAAGAACAATAAGCAGATCTTCTGTCTCCCTGTTTGTTCTTTAGTGTTCTAATTCTGAAATTAAGCGAAACCATGAGGATCTTAGAGGACATACACCGTAGCATGTCCAGAATGTGCAAGCCTGGAAGTGTAAGTCTTTATACCATAATACATGTGCTCTGTAGAGATGCATGACCTAAATTCTCAGCCTCTGTCTACCTGTGAACCTTTGCAGCGTTCTACTAATGGTAATGCAAGTGTCAAGCACATGGGCTGGGAAAGGCCAGGACTGCTTTCTTTTGCTTGTCCGACTCATGTGACTGCATTGCTGCCATTTCCAGTGCCTGTCTCAGGAGATATTTGCAAGAACTGTCAGTATCTCAGGCCCATTCACCCAGGGGCCGATTCCTTAGGATGATGCTTAGTCCTTCCTGTGCCCCATGGGTCTGTCTTCCCTATCTTTAATGCACGTGATTAAGATCGCAATTCAAATACAGTCATGGCATTCTTCTCTAAGTTTTCCATGCCCTGCAGCTACAGGGCAGGACAGAGCTCTACTCTTCAGTATGTAGCAGTCTCTCTTTTTCAGATGCTCGCTGTCCAAATTTTGCACTGTTTGCAGTGCCAGCACCTGATTGCAGCCAGTTTGACCCTGTGTCACCTGGCTGCCCTGTGGCTGTGCAGGAGGGTCACCCCATCTTCTCTGACCCCAGGAATGGCTCTGCCTCAGCTGGGGCTGTGGTGGCTGGGCATTGCAGCATGGGCAGACTGGCTGCCTTGCATCTTCAGCCTTTATTCAGGAGAACTCTTTCTGGGTTTTCCAAACTGGCGTGCCTCATCATGGGCTGTTTCCAAGGAGATCTTTGTAGTTTCTTGTTTTCCCCAGGCTGGACAGAGGGATTGAGAGCAGGGCTCGCAGGTAGGAGCCACAGGGGCACTCTGGTCCCACCGGGTGTGTGCGTGCAGTTCCCATCAACTTCAGTGCAATTTACATCCCTGGGAGTGATGGAATTGGGTCCTGGAGCCTGGTGCCAGCCCCGCTCTGACTCACTGTGCGCCTCTGGGCAAGTCATTTCACACCAGGCTGTGATACCTCTCACTGAACTACACATTATGCCAAAAAGGGTCTCGTGGAAGTCAATGGAGCTACTTGTGGAGCACTCGCACTTAGTAAGTGTGTCACAATCTGGCCTTCGCTTAAGTTTCCCCTTTTATAGGAAATTACAGGCTCATTTCCAAGGTTGTGGGGCTTAATTAGTTTATGTTTGCAAAACACATCTTATTGCTGGCGAAAGGGAATAACCATTATTATGATGATGATGCGTTCAGTGCATGGCAAGGTCTTGGGTCTGTTTAGGCTTTGCTTCATTTATTCTGTAGAAAAAAAAAGTCCTTCCTTTGCAATCATTTGAAAACCTATTTCCACGAATGGTACACTCATTCTTCTGTCAAAAGCATGAGGGAAAAAAGGAAGCAAACTCTTCTCAGGCAAAGAGCCCACAGCACCCATCCAGTAGCCACAGCAGGACAGCGGGGCCTGACCAACCGCAGCCACCTGTGATGTGAGCGCGGTGTGGATCTGTTGGGTAATACTCCCCCAAACACAAATGCCATTCTCTTTCCCAGACTCAAGATGTGTTCTTCTTTAACCCTAACATGTATCATACCTTTAAAACTCAGCATTAGAACACAGTTTATTTTTTTTTCATCAGCTGTAATCGGTTTCTTGAATTCTGCTTTTTGTTGGGTTTTTTTGTTTTTTTAATCCAAGTATGGTTCTCATGGTGTAGTAAATGACATTAGGCTTTTGTAAATTCTCGCAGAATATAACAGATCATTGGTTTTATAACACAGTCACTGCTTTTGCATTCTGATGAGATTATTAGTAGCAGCCTAGAATACAACATCCCTGCGTACTGTTAGTTAAAAAAATAAAAGTTTACTAAATGGTCTCTTGTCAACTGTATCTGAAAATCATTATATTTTCTCTGGTTTCCTTTATATGGAGAGGTTCTTCTGTGAGCTGGAGGGTTACATTGGTCTGAAGTTACAGAATTATTACAGAAATGCTGTTTATTTCTCTCTAGCACTGTTTGTTTTTCTACAGAAAACCCATTCTTTAAGTATTTATAAATTGATTTAAAAAATTGTTCCCATTCCCAAGACATGCAGTATGACATCTCAGCTCAGTAAATATATTTTTCCTTTCCTATTTAAACTTAAATTACATCAGACTTTTTTTATCTCATGTCAAAGCACATACAAATCAAGTGGTTTTCTGATCTTTACACATATGTCTAACGGACCCAATGCAGTTTCCCCCGCCAGTGAAGACATGAACCTTGGAATCTTTCCAAGCCAAGTTCCTCTCTCCACCCAGCACTGCAGCTCCCACTGTACATCCCAGTGCGCAGGGCTGTTGACCCACCCACTGCCTGACCAGGGCCATGCATCAGACTCTCCTCACAAGGCAGAAGGGAAGGGAGAATTTTAGCTTTAAGATATTTTTTAAGGACTAAAAATGCTGGAATTAAAATCTGGCTACTGGCACGCAGCATTTTCTCTGCTTCCCTACTCTTATTAACATACATCTGTATTAGCATCATGACAGTCCACTCTACAAATTGATACAATACCAAATAAAGAGCCTGCACTGTGCACCGTAAAGACTCTACAGGAACCATTACATCTGATCTAGTCAATATTATACATTTTTTAAAAAATGTATAAATGCATATTTAAATGAGAGATCTGATCTGCTCCAGCAGTTCTGGTCTATCAGAAACATAATATGCATTTTAAAAAACTGCTGGCATACATTTTACATTTTTACCTGAGAAGCAGAACACTAGGTCACATACCAACATTTTCTGTTCTCTGCATGCCCATGATGTGTTTGTTTCAAAACAAAGCAAAAATTTGAGCGAAAACGGATGAAGTGCTCACTGTCTTGTCTCACTATACCATGGTTTCAAACTAAAAGAGGGGAGATTTAGACTGGATGTAGAGAAAAAGTTTTTTACAATAAGACTGGCGAGGCACTGGCACAGGCTGCCCAGAGAGGTGGTGGATGTCCCATCCTTGGAGACACTCAAGGTCAGGCTGGATGGGGCTCTGAGCAACCTGATGTAGCTGTAGGTGTCCCTGTTCATCACAGGGCAGTTGGACCATGTGACCCTTAAAGTTCCCTGCCAACTCAAATGATTCTATGACATCACCAGCTTCCCTGTCACCCTGAGGTCCAAACCAGTGCCCCAGCTTTGCATGTCCCTCCAGCAGGTTTTGCTCCACGTCTCTAGCATAGTGAATGGGTATGTTTGCTTTCAGTATAGCTGGGAGGAATGATCCACTTGCATCTTAGCAGAGCATGGTGGGGCCTCTTCTAATTTGCAGCACTGTTCACAGTCCAGCCACCAGCTGCACATACCCACCCACATGCTAAGGAAGTGCTGAGGGAGTGAGATACCACCTACACCCACAGGTTACCGCAGCTTTGCTGGTAGGGGATGAGAGAGAGAGAGGAATTCAGATGTAAAATACTAGGGGATGTAGTTCTCTTTTGAATGGGCTCATTCCCTGCGGTTTTCCTAACAAGGGGCGCATTGAAGTGGGAGCAGCTCCTTGAGGCAGAGAGAAGGGCTGTGGGGAAATATCATCTACAACAGGCTACAGTTACATTTTGAAAAGTTACCATCACCAGATGTGGCCAAATCTATTACAAACCTTCCTCTGGATTTTCCCTTGATGCAGTAGTTCGCAGAGACAGGTGATGGTGCGAGCATCTTGGGTTTCCAAACAAAAGCAGGCTTCTGTCACGCACCTTTGTGGTTTGGAAATGTGTAACTTACAGGCTCTAGTCTCACATTATGAGGACCCAGATATACTTAGTTGTATCTGTATGGTTCTTCTGTCAGGCAACATGAAGAGGTGTGCATCTTAAAGGGTGCGTAGAAGAGAAACATGTACTGTCAGCGAGGCATACTGGTTGGTATAAGGCATACCACATCAAGCCCTTCAAACACATAGGAAGGCATATTTCAGAGCAGCCCAGGTGGAAATGGCAGCTGCAGCTGTTTCAGGAGCTGTAGGTAAAAGTGGATTTCAGAGGAGTAAAGACCACAGAGGATTTGGGGGCAGATTTAGGTGGAGGTACAGTTTCTTGTACTCTGTGCTTCCTTTGCTTCCTAGGTGAGAGGAGCTGGGTGTTAGTGCCACTGGGGGACATCCTTCTCTAACACTGTAATAAGTAAGCTACAAATGCAAGAGTTGAATGTTTGCTTAGTGCTGTGTAAGACAAAAGTGATGGTCCTTCACTGACAGAGCCAATTCAGAGGCAGCTCCCAGCTTAAAACAGTGAGCAACTCAGGATGGCACAGAAGAAAACTGTTCAGAAATCAGTCCCCAATCTTAAAGTTATCTTCCGCTCTCATATCAGAAGAGTAATTCAATGTGCAAATATTATTAAAGAAGAAATGTATGAAATAATGAAGAATCATTTCTGTCAAATGGATATAAGATGCTAATTGGTGATGTGCTGAATCCCAGAGATGCTTGACATTCAAAAAGTGAGTGAAGTACGGCAGAGCATTTGTATAGGCCATCTGGAGATGTACACCATACTCTACACTTGATGAGAAAGTGGCATTAAACTGAAATTTTTGATTCCAAGATCTAAATATGCATCACTACAGGCTTCAAATTTCATAGATCGCTGGGAAGATCGCAGATAAGCAGCAATCTGGCACATCTCCGACTAGAGGGAGATGTATGCCACTGAGAGAAATGATTTGCACTCCGTTCCTTACAAAATTATTAATGAAGAACTTGCATAAACTTCAGTAAAAACTTCAAAGCTCATATTCCCATTTAGTTATACAGTTTTAGCTTCTGGAGTACTTTGACTGTGAAATCTCTATGCAGACAGTGATATCCATGTTTCATATCAGCAAACCCTGGTACTGCTACAAAGAGAACAACATGCAAAACATAGCCAGAAACACCATACAAAACTGCCTGGTGATGCTGCCCATTCTGCCATGACGCTAGGATTTCTCTAGTAAGAGAATAAAAGCCTTGTGAAAGCAGGTACTAGCAGTAGCTGTTCAACACTCTCTTTTCTAAGTTTCCAGAAATTTGTAATTTATGCCCCTGAACAGTTTGGTCTTCGTAAAATACACCCTTATGAAGAACTTACACATTTTAAAACTTAGAAAGTCCCAGATGGTAGTTTCAGACATTATATCACAACTGTACGTGTTGCTACTTCCTTCATACATTGCCATCAATTCTTTGCAGTGCTGAAGGCCTCACAGGCTACCATGGCATGTCCTGAACCCACTGTGTCAGGTGCTGTAGCAGCACAAGTGAATCACAGCCCAGATAGCCTGCAAACTGAATGTAGCAGAAATGCTAAGTCACAGCTTGAGCACATGGTGGGAAGGCAGGGCCCACCCAGGGGAGCTCAGGTGCATTCAGTGTGCCTGAGTGACTAGAAGGAATGAAGCCAGGATTTAGCTATTCCCAGACATCATTTAGAGGTTGGTAGTGGAGGCAAGAGTATCTTGCTAGAGATTCCTGCCTACCTGAGGTCTTCTAAAGGTGAGCAAATTTGCTTTCTTTGTTTTTGTAATTGTTGCTGCTCCATTTGGACTTGTCCTTGGATTTTGCCAACCTGCAATTACTGCTGTACTTTCTATTATATTATAGCGTTACACTGAAGAATGAGGGGGAAGCATATGGCTGGAGAGTCACTGGGAGGGAGATGGAGGTAGGAAGCAAGATAGAGCTCTGCGGTTAGTGCCAATCAGAGGAAAACAGTTAAAGAAAACAAAGAAGTGATCTTCCTGATGTTGTTAAAAGCCTCTTCCCAAGCTTGAAGAACAGTGACAGAGAAAGTAAGGATGTGCTTGCTTTGGTGTAGCAGCTGGGAGTTGTTGACTCCTCCCTGACCCTTGTCATCATCTTATCAGTGCCAGGAGCATGGAGGACACTGCAGGTTGATTAGGGAGACAGAAATTCTGATGAATTACATAGATAGAGGTTTAGATATAATGCTGGAAGATCTACAAAGAGCAAAGTCAGAGCTGAACACAGGCCTTAGTGACAAACAGAATGATGGTGGTGTAGATTAAAACTAAGGAAGCAGGGAGAGATTTGAAGAGGAAAATTAAGATCCACCTTGTGACTTACAGTTGCTCAACTCGAGATCCAAGGCATGTTTGTATAAATTCAAACCTGGGAGCGTCCCATATAATTGAATTTTCTTCCTACCCCCCCGGTTATAGAATCATAGAATTGCTCCCTTCAAGATCATCAAAGTCCAAGCACAACCTAACCATACTTCCCTAACTCTAACAACCCTCCACTAAATCATGTCCCTGAGCACCACATCCAAGCAGTTTTTAGACGCATTCAGGGATGGTGAGTCAACCACCTCCCTAGGGAGCCTATTCCAGTGCTTAACAACTCTTTCTGTGAAGAAGTTTTTCCTGATATCCATCCTAAACTTCCCCTGGTGTAACTTGAGGCAAATGTCTCTAATTTGGTCTGCTTACACACCATGTTGGACGTGGGTTCAGGGTCGTGGTGATGGTGGGCTGACTGCTGGACTAGACAGAGTTAGAGGTCTTTTCCAGCCTCTATGATCACTGGTTTAGGAACATTATTCTTGAACTAGTAGCTAGATATCATTAAGGAGGCATCAGATAAAGTGAAGAATAGGGCATAAAAATCTGTTCAGAGCTGGAAACCCAAAACAGCCAGGAGAATTGAACAAGAGATGAAGTGAAGGACATTGTCTTGTGCTTTGAAACCAAGTTTACGGGAATGCAGTTGTGTGCTTTGCTTGCTTCACATCTAATCTGTGCAGTTTGGGGGGTCTGCTCCTAAATGGATCCAAGGTTAATTAATGTGGAACTGTGCTCTGGAAGCAAGGCCACCACACTAATAATTCACCGGCATGCCAGGTGAAAGAGCTGCAGAGATCACCTTGTCTGTTCCTCTGCCAGAAGTCAGAGGAGTGAGACTAGAAAAAAAAATAAAAATATACCTGACCTTTTCTTAAATATGTTCATTGGTGTTAACTCCAGAATTTTCTTGAACAAACTGTGACAATGCTCGCTGCTCTTGTTTACAGGAAGGTTTTCCCGGTATCTGAATGTAGTCTTCATTAATGCCTATTGAATTTATCACTTCCTATTCAACAAATTAAGCTATATTCTTTAAAATTAAGTTTTGACCATTTGTTGTTAACACAGATTCCAATGGATTTATAGAGTTGTCAAACACAGTTTTTGTGATCAACTTTCAATTGGGTAATTAATCATTGCGTTTGTTTTCTGTTATTGTGATTCCGTTTTGTATGTGTATACATGATTGATTTTTTAGGCACACAAATGGTCTTATTAGAGGCAATGACACTAGTGGATTTATAGCTGAGCACATGCCTACAGGTTTGTAGAATCAAGATAACGGCAGTAATTGTGGTGCTGTATAAAAATCCTCTCATCTCAGCCCCGGACTTCTGTTATACCAGATCATAGGTAGTCCATCACTTTAGGAATACTGGAAAGTCATTAATGACATTCAATAACCTCAAAAATCAGTAAATGTTGGTTACACAGGTAAAGGATTATGGTGCTGTCACAGCCAAGGAATGTTTCAACAGGCTGGATTGCCATTTCCAGTGTGGTATTTGTAAGTATAACTCACCAAGTATTTGCACCCTTACAATAATATTTATTAAGGCCATCAGCCAGTGATTCTCAGCATACCTCCATAGTAATTGCAAGGTGGTGTTCAAAATTTTGGTAATTAAATATGCTGTTCAAGGATTGACTTCTCTAAGATACAAATAACTAAAGAGATCACCTCAAATCAATTACTTGAAGTGGTTGACTTCAGGGAGTATTTTTGAAATATGAATAGTGTTGCCCGTTTCCATGGGTATTTATTAAAAAGTATTCAGGCTATTTAGGAAAGTTTTTGAGAGAAATTATTAAAGAAAAAACACAAACATTTCAAGTTGGTTTGAATAAAGAATACAGTTCAATGTTAAATATACAGTCTGAACAGTCCATTCATTGTGCTTTGCTAAAACTTGATAGTAGACTTTGAATTTCCAGAGAATCCTGAATTTTTAATGCAGGTAAAATTTGTCCAGTTAATTTTTAGCAAATATTGAAATGCTTACAAGCTTTTTTGAGATGCAGATCCCTTCCAGCATGAGAATGTCAGAGTCAGACTCTATAGGGGAGAAAAGAAACCCTGGAGAACAGAAGGGATGTGCCTTAGAGCAGCTGTGGCTGTCAGTAGATAGGCTCAGTGACTCTCAGGAAGTGTGCACCCATGTGTGTGGGAGAATTACTAGAAAAGCCAAAAAACAGTGAGTCTAAAGGCTGTATTATTCAGGGCTTGGGATCCAGCCGACAGGCTCAACACATTAGAGGTATCTGTGAGTACGTGGAAGAGAAGCTGCAAACATTCATGTGTCTGCTACTTTTTGCTGCTCCTGTTTCAAAAGCACGCTGAATCCATATCCATAAAGAAGGACAACACTATGTAGGTAGTAAGAAGCCCAGTTTCTCTATCCCCCAGTAAAGCATGTGGGAGGGCAGCTCACCTGGTCAGTGTTGCTTTCTCCATATCAAGGAGAGACAGCTGCAAAACCATTTGGATGTGGTGCTCAGGAACATGATTTAGCAGAGGGTTGTTAGGGTAGTATGGTTAGGGTGTGGTTGAACCTGATGACCTTTAAGGTCTTTTCCAACCTGAGTAATTCTATGATTATGTGAAGGGCTGAGTGCTGCCCCATGCACCCCAACCTCAGCTACCAGCCACCATGCAAGAGGGAACATCCATTTTCCTGAGTTCCAGGATGTGTCTCCATTGGGGAACAGAGATGTATATGCCTGTGCTTGCAATGAGCTTCACAAAGTGCATTAACAGCCTAAGGCTAGCTCTCAATGCCTGGGACATGGCAGCATTTTATGCCACTAAAGCACACTGCTCCTCTCTTTGCAGATCCAGGACATTCCCATCAGGCAAAAATGCTGCATTCCTGTGCAGTGAATGGGGTGAAGGATATCTTTTAAGCTAAAAAATTATCAGGACTGGCTGCTGCCCTCCTTTCCTGGTAGCATGGTGGTGGCAGCAGGACACACTGAACCTGGTGTAGTGGAGCTTGGGCTGAGCTCTTTGTTTTCCTGACAATTAGCCTGGAAACCATCCTATCACCAGCTGATCATCTGCTCCCCTTATTAACTCACTGCAGGATAAAAGTGAGGAGAGGGGACGCAAAGAGCAAATCGCTGCTTACCTGCATCTCTCCCCTGCTACTGCCCCTTGGGAGCCCGGGCCTTTCCTTTTTCAGGCAGATGTTGGCTGCTGGCAGGCAGAGGGGCAAATACTGTGGTGCCAAGTTGACCTGTCCATGTGAAATATCACTGTCATGTTTGATTTGTGTGATACTCTCATTCTGCCCTGTATGACTTCACTCTCATTAAGTCTTGCTTGTTACCTGAGTGCTGCAACTTCTCAGGTTTGTCTCTGGGTTTAGCATGGGTCCTTCACCTTCAGGAGGCTAAAAGAGGAAAACAAGCCTCCTTGGGCTGGGAAGAGCCAATGTCACTCTCTCAGAATGCTAAGCTGTCAGTGGGAATGGAGTCTGCTGACATTTGTGATCCATTCCCCATGAGCAGTGAGGCACACGTGGCTGGAAGCCCTGTGGGGGGCCGCAGCTTATGGCCACGTGAATGCAGCCATGAGCAGCACAGGGCATGTCCTGTCAGGGCAGCCTTGACTGGTGCTGGAGGTCTCACAGCTCATCAGCGGCTCTGCATCCCCATTAAATTGGCTGCACTAAGGCCCACAAGAGACTTGCAGCCCCAAGCTCCAACAGACATGTCTCCTTAACATTCCCTTTGGCTAGGGCAGGGGAATGGTACTAAAGCCAGCCTTTGAAATCATTGCTGGCTTCCCATGGCCAGGACTTTGTTACACGTCTGTCTGGCACTTTGCACCTTATTGTCTCCACGGTCAAAATTTGAATCTGATTGTAAAAGAGAGAAAGCATTAATGACCCCCTCAGCAATAGGCTCTCAGCTTTCCACAGCCTCACTAGCGTTGCCTCCTGAGAAAGGGAGAAGCTTGAGGAAAGGGGGCCTGCAAGAGGAGAGGGATTCAATGGAGAAGGGAAACAGGCATCCTGCTAGAAAAAAAACAACTTAGAAAAAACTATGGCGGTGTGAAGGTGTGAATGCAAAAGGACTAGTAACAGAGAAGTTAAGCCCTGTATTTTGACTCAAGCAATAGGTAATGTATTAAATTACAAAGCAGCGATACAAAATACTGTCTGATGTAACCTCTATTCATGGGCTACTTTGGTGAAAGCTCTTCTGGAGATTTCTGTCAACATTTCTTCATCTCTCATAGACACTCTTTGTGACTCTCATGCTTTTTCCTCTTCTTGGCCAGAGTGGCACAGTATCCCTATGAGGTTCAGAAGCAAGCAGTCTGCAGCTTTAGATAGCTGAGCTCAGTAATGAATGTGAAAGTTTTCTAGTGAGTTGCTCAGGGTTGCCCATTTCACTTGGATATTTTGGTTAAAGAGGACAAAATATTAGCATTTCAGTAAATATTACATTATTACAAAAAGTGGTGAGGAACTGGCACAGGCTGCCCAGGGAGGTGGTGATGTCAACATTCCTGGAGGTGTTCAAGAAAATAGTGAATGTCACACTGAGTGACGTGGCTTGTGGACATGATAGTGATGAGTTGATGGTTGGATTTAGGTGGTCTTAATGGCTTTTTCCAACCATAATGATTCTGATTCTACCCATCATACTGCCTGCCTGCCTACAGGACCCCTGTAGCGCATCCTAAGTTAGTGTTCCTGGAAGTGCGCGTGGAGGAGGTGTTAGGAGCTGTATTAATGAATTCTGGGTTAGGACAGGATTGTGGAGGTATTAATGCATCTACTTCACTTGGAGTTACAAAAAAAGTAGCATCATAGCCAGGGTGAGGCAATTATATATGGGTTTCCTCATGCTACTCACGAGAAAGTCTGATGCGGCAATGCCCTTTTCTACAAGGTGTTTACATCGCTCTCTGTTATACCAGAAATGTACGGTATGAATGCTGTTTGGTTCAATAGGTTAGCTCTTCAATTCTTCAGAATTTAAGTAATTCTCTAGTAAATCTCATCTGCTATTCAGAGAAATATCTACTGAATCCCATTGCTTCCATGCCTGTCATCTACTCTGATTTCTACTGCTCAAGGTGAGCCTGAATGTTCTAAAGGGCTGAGTGTGAAGAGCCAGAAATTAGACATTTTTACAGGAGGAAAAGTACATAAGTAGGATGTCCTTTCCAGGTGCTGAGTTGAGGAATTTCATTTTGCTTAGTTAAATTCTCCTTGAAGTTTCTGGTTGGTGCTACACTTTTCTTTATGTTCTGCTATAAACTTGTCTTCTGCTGTTCACTGCTGAACACTTACCTGAGCTGTAGGCTGCATTTCAATGGCCAGTAGGGTCATATTTGTTTCTATTTCTTTCTGTTTGTAAATGCTCCAAAGGCCTTCTACATAAAAGGTGCTTATAAAATGCAAAATGTATTTTGTGCACCCTCACTTGCAGGGGAATCTCTGTATGTAGTTCTCATTGTAGTCCATTGACCTTCAAATCATCTCACCCCAGGCTATACATCCAAAAAACATACTTCAGATTTCACTTTGTATGAAGTGCCTCTAATACTTACCCTCTTCCTCACTTCTCACCTTTTTTGAGACAGTTATCTGTGGTTTGTGAATCAAAGCCAGACTTCTAGCCAGTCTACACTGAACACATACCAGAATTATTCACATGAGGAGCAGAGGGTAATGTTGGTGTTGGGGTTATATGAATAACTAGGGTGTGACTTTCTTTAGTTGTACACTGCACCATTATACACATATATATGGAATGTATATATGAGGAATGCTCTGAAATTAATGCCTCTTATTTTATTATGTTGGCTCATGATGTCAGAGGCAGATGTTGGTGGTATGGCACTTGAAGTTGAATCTTACCACTAATATTCCAGTATTATTCCAGTAAAACAACAGCTGTCCAAATGTGCAGCAAGTTAGTGTGTTACGCAAGTGCTCATCGTCCTTTAAATATGCCAGCTGTTTCATATGCTGGTGAAAGCATCAACTCTAGTCTGCCTATTCCCTGCAACAGTCACCCCGAATATGGGAGAGAGATCATCAAACTGGAGAAAGTTCAGCCAAAGCCAACAGAATGGTCAGGGTTGGATTAGTAGTCCTTTGGAAAAATGCCGTGGGACCACAGTTTGCTTGGCCTGGGGATGAGACAGCTTCAGGGGACACCAGTGGCCCTCCACTTCTACCTAAGGGGAAGTTATCAAGAAATCAGAGATGGGCTACTTATAACAGCACATGTTGAGAAGGCAAAAGACAACAAGCATAAGTCAAAGCCAAGCATCGTCATTCTGGATATAAGGACAAAAATTTCCTTGGGCACAGAGTGAGAGAATGGTGCAGGCTGCCCATAGAAATTGTGAAGTTACCATTCTTGGAGATTTGTAGACCAGAAAAATCTCATGACTTAACCTGGTTGGAGAAGATTGGACTAGAAACATGTTGAGGTCCTTTCTGATTTATCCTGTGATCCTGTGGACTGGGCAGAAAACCTCTTCCTTGTAGAAGCGGTAATACAGCCCTGTCAGTAATTGTGGCTAAACAGACACATTGTATTTATAAATCCTCTTGTCCAAGGTCAGGAAACTACAGAATAATTTTCTTTCTACAACACCTTTTTGTGACTTCTGCAAACTTTCTAAGAAGAGTTCTCCTATGGGATGAAATGGAAACTGTTAGGAAATTGGTTTGCATAGGAAGAGGGGGGCAGTTAGAAGAAAATCAAGCATCAGATGCTCAGCAGGTACTAATTGGGTGGTTAGTTGTGAAGAAACTGCTTCCCCCAGGTGCTGGGATAACGCAGCACAGAAATGACTTGAAATATAGATGTGACCCAATACCTCCCTTCTAATTCAATCTTTTTCCAGACCATCGTTGGAATTTACACAACGTTTTATTGACTATGGTATCAGAAGCTATCAATTTGCTGCAGCCTCATAAAAATAAAATAGTGATACAGAAGAGAAACTGCTGTGTCAGACACACTTCAGCTATTCCCAGCTTTCCTCAACCGCTTCCACCCTCTTCTCATAAACATCACTATTCTTTTTGCCTCTTGCTTCTCCTAATCGTTTAAACTGGGAAACAAAACATATAGTCCAGAAGCTGCTAATACAAGACCCAGGAATGTGCCAAATATTCAACCTGTGAAATATTTGTTTGTATCAACAAATTGAAAGGAACAAAGCAAGCAAACAGCATCAAAACAGGTGTGTCTGCAGGGAAGAGAGAGATAAAAGCAAGGCTATATATTCAAAATGGTGCAAGAGTGTTAAAGCATACCATGATAGCTGTGGTAATTACCAATTTTAATGCATATAGTGCAAACAGCTGTGCAAAATTCATGCAAATGTTGGAATGTAAGTAATATACTTCAATTAAAAAATTACAAGGCTGTTTGTTGGGTTGTTGTTGTTGTTGTTTTTTTTTGGAGAGCTGAATATATTTTGGTCATCTTACTTAACCCTTTCTTCCATAAAGCCTCCCAAGGAACAGTAACAGGGGTACAGAGTAACTGTTTACCTCCCGGTTGAATTATACATCTATTGTAAATACTTTGGGCAGGTTCAGTAGTGTTTTGGAAAGATACCTTCCTTTCGGCCCTGGAAATCATGGGCCTTCTCCAATCCATACTCTGTTTATTGTACTTTATGCATGATCACCTGTCAAAGTACCTAACAAAACATAAAATAGCTTGGTTTTGAGGGAACTATGATACTTCTGTTGTGACCAGGAAAAGTAGATCTGGTAGCAGGACAGTAGCAGGATCTGCAGGTATTCAAACCAAAACTATGGCCCTGAGTGACTTGAAGACATGAAGAACCATGACATAGCGTTTTCAATAAATAGACAAAAATGTTTAGGAAAAACCATAATATCAGAACATAAAGGTGTGATCTTGTGCTTCAGGAGGAAGTCCTGGAGAATGGACCCTCTGTAACCTTATCATCCAGACATGGGCTTGCAGACTTTGCCAGGAACTTGAAAGATTTTTAGTGCATGCATTTGCTGATAAGAGTTGTTCCCTTAAGTATGCACCCAAAGAGATAAACTTTATGCTGTATGCCAACTTTATGATGTGATAAAAGTTTGTGTTTGAGGTACTTTACTGATTATCTATTAGGTGGAAGAAAAAGAATAAAACAACCAATTAAACAGTAGCTTTCATATCTGTATCTTAGCTAACCTGGTAATTGAAAAATGGCCCCCATTTCTCCCTCCCCCATCCATTTCCTTGTAGCATTTCAAGAACTCTGTCCAAGAATATCACTATATGAAAAAAAAAAACATCATCTCAAAATTATTAAAATCTCTGTGGGAATTCATGATTAATTTTAAGGCCTGGCAGATTAAAATACATTATTATGTACACTCTAGTGCATCCTTTCAGATATTTTCAGAATCTGATTTTGCTCTCTTGATACACACCAATGATTCTACATGTATCTAGTAGATTGCAAGGAATAGATTAGCATTAAAGAGGCAGCATTGTGTTGTTAGGTTGTTATATGTAACTTGTGCTCATACATTAAGAAAAATGTAGCTGGCATTCCCTTGGACATGACCAGACCCCTTAAAAAAAGAGAGAATTATTAATAGTTGGTTGTAATGCATTTGTAGAGCACTTCTGAAATTTTGACCTTTAGTGCATTAACTAACTGTTTTTATCCAGCTCCCAGGCAGAGTAAGATCTGCAGTAGACTGCCTAGGAAATAGGAATAATGGGCATATTAGTGGGACTTGTTAAGCCTTCCTCTCCTGAACAGTGTCTCTTCTACCTTTGTTGCTGGACATAGCTTTGCAATGAATCTGTTGTGCTAAACAGCAGCATTAACAGCATTCAACACCAAGAAGGTAGGAAAAATGCTTTTATTCAGGAGAGTCTGACCTAACTGATGGTTATTGAAAAGCTGTTCATTCACCGTTCAACTTTGTAAATGTTAAGGCTCTAGCTTCAGCCCCATCGTTTGATTCCTCCTGTATTTCTGACCAGAGGACGGAGGACCCATCTAGCATCACTTTTCCATCCTCCACAAACTCCTTTTCCCACACTCTGTCAAGGTAAGAAAATAGACCTCCTTAGATCTTTTTATTATTATTATTTTAATAAAGCTGTATTTTCTAACATAATTATTTTTGACACTCTTATGTGGTCTGCATACAGCTTGGTATCAACCTGTCTGAGCCATGGGCACAAAAACAGGCCATGAGATTCTGACAACACTGACAAAACCAAACCTCTCTGTTACTGCACAGCTTCCTGTTCATACACTCAGAGACCGCAGCAGATGTCAGGTCACACTGGAGCTCATGCTCTGCTGACCATCTTTTTAAGTGCCTTTTTTATAAAGGAGATGTCTCCTCCTTTTCAAATATTTTTCACCCAAACGCTGCACATGCTGAAGCTGTTTGTGCCATTGTCCTCGTAATCAGACCCTTCTGTTGCAGAGATCTCTCCAGCTCATTATTTAACATGGCCCCAAATGTCACGTTATGTCATCTGCAAACTTTATCATAATTATTTTATGTTTTCTTCCATGTCACTGATAATGTTAAATGATATACAGCCAAGAACCAATCCCTGCAGAACTCTATCAGCAACAAACACAGTCAGTGGCAATTGGTATTTATAATTACATTTTGAGGCATATCATTTAAACAGTTTTAATGTATTTAACTTGTACCACATTGGTTTTGTATTGTTCTATTATATTAACTAAAGTACTTTGAAGTACCATACCAAATACTTTACAAAAAACATAGAGTACTACATCACTGTTATTATCAACCAAACCAATAATTTCATTAAAATGCTAGAAAGTTAGCATTGCAAGATGTATTTTCTGTAAAAACAATGTTAAATGTCACTAATAACATTATATTCGCTATTAAACAGATCCTCTACCCATGATCTTATTTCCAAACACTGGTCTGACATCAGAACTGAGAGCAAATGGGATCATCACATTTACTTTTTTTTTTAATACTGGCCTTTCTATTCCTACTCTGCAACATCTGGACTGTTTAAAAATATACTGGAAAGTGATGACAGCAATCTAACAGGTCCTTGGATAGCTCTAAATAGAACGTGTATTTGACATGATGTTCTTCAATATCTAACCTTAGCAATGGCTGCCTATGTGCTGTTGGGGAGTTGTGGGAAATATTTCATCAGTTTCATACCATCTGAAGATATAGGTGCGTTTCTTCCGCATGCGTAAGAGAGAGATTTAGAATCATAGGATCATACAATTGCTCAGTTTGGAAAAGATCTTAAAGATCATCAGATCCAACCACAACCTAATAATGCTACCCTAACTCTAACAACCCTCCGCTAAATCATTTCTTGAATGTTTTCAAGATTTTGTCATATATTTTTATTCTACTTTATCCATTTTTTTCTTAAAAACATTCAATCAGACCCCTTTTCAAAGCCTAAAAATAACTTTTTTAAAAAAAATTATCCCTTAGCTCTCCCACTATACATTTCCTCTTCATGTCCACTAGCTTTATAATTCAGTTTTCTGTATTTCCTTGCTTTTAAAGTTTGTTTGTTGCTATTAGCATCCCATTCATTTAACTATCTTTTTCCTTTGGTATTTATAACTATTTCTATATTCATGCTTTCTTAGTTCATACAGTCTTTCTTCTGGACTTATGTGAATTTAGTAGCATAACTATTTCTCAAACAGTTTACAGTTATCATTCATATTTTTCTGCTTGCATTACGTGGCTCAGATATTTAAGGTTGTGTAAAATAGACCCCTTCTAAAGCATCAGATGTATGTATTGAGAGTTCAGGCTGTGTTCTGTTTTCGCATCATAACAAACACAGACAATTTACAGTCCTGAATGGCTGTCAGACTTTATCTCAGACAAAATTTTTCTGTTAGATGAGCTCTTGCATAACTTTTCCAGTGTTGAATACAACATGTGTAGGTTTTGTATTTTTTTCCTGGAACTTATGAAATCATCATACTTACTTTAAAGAAAACCCAAGAGCCTTTCATTTCTGCTAATCATAGATTTCCTGCTCATGTCAATCAGGTTGAAGTCTGCTTCCCTAACATAGCTGTTTTCCCCCTATGTCAAACTGGATATGCTGTTTTCCTCTGTGATTTGTTAGAACAGAGGTGTGAATTGTTACTTCATCTTGTTCCTTATCTGCTATACCTTTTGTAATCAGCAATTGTTATCACCTCTTTCAGAGCTGTCAGTTACCTGGAAGCAAGTACTGGCGTAAGTAAGAGTGCTTTTATTTCTATTCTTTAGCTCATCTGGTTATTCCTTAAAAAAAAAAAAAAAAAATCAACAACAAAAAGCAGCATGCCAGACATGAAATCCAGTCTATTTCATAATAACCACTATATGAAAGAACTAAATATGTGATTTTGTGAGATGACTGGGATTTAAAATCTTAAGGTTCTGTTGCTATTGATTCACAGAATTTTCTCTACAGCTCTACTACTTATGGATTCAGGACATTCCCAAACCAAAGGGGACTGCACAGCTTGTGCTTTGGACTCAGTGCACAAAGATCTGAGCAGTAACAAAGTGAAAGACAATGCAGAATCAAGTTAAGTGAGAGTAAATCACATCGTGTTTCCAAAACCATATCCCTCTGTGAGTGCTTCAGCCCCTGGCATCTGATTGCAGCATGAAGTATCTGCCCTCTCAGGCACTGTACATCCCATTCCCACTGTAATTCATTAAGATCTCTAAAGTGAAAACTCTTGGGCTGGATTTCATTACCCCTTCTCCCCATTTTAGATGTCCTCAGGATCAAGGTCAAACATCAGCCATGTGAACTCTACCTTCAATGCCCATCCATGAGCTGAAACTAGAAACCCAAACAGGAGCCTGTTGTTAGTGTGGCTATTTTACTCCTCATGTTTCAGTGCATCTGTTTCTATGAAGCAGAAATGGGGATAATAGTGAGTGTAGGGAGACAACCCCTACAAGTGTTCAGTCATCTGAAGGGGTCAGCACCATAAAAGTGTGACTATGGGACATGATCTCACAGTTCCAGCAGTACCTTCTGATAAATGTATAATGTTGTCACCTGCTGTGAAAGCCAGAAGAGCCAATAGCGCTTAGTACTGACCTATTTTTGCCCACTATATATATATGTGTGTGTATATATGTGTGTGTGTGTATATATATATATACATACAGGTTTTTGTTGTTGGTTTTTTGTTTCTTTCTTTCTTTTTTTTTTTCTTTCCATTACCTATGGTTTAAATCATGTCTGCATCTTAACCATTGCAGCTCTGAAGAAAATCTCTCCCTTCTCTGCCTTCTCAGTTGCCTGAATCTGGGAGTTCACTTAGGAAGCTCTGGAATTTGGGAAGATCCTCACATCTAAGCAAATAGAAGGGGCAGAGCCAGTTCTATCTCCTGTTTCCTCCCTCACAGAACAAGTTGACTGTACAAGCAAAAGGAAATAGTCTGCAGCTCTTCAATAAGTAAAATAATTTCTGTATCTCTGAACAGGAGTTGGAAAGGGTAGTCTGCAAGGCATCAAGTTTTGGATTAGAAAAATTCATGACACCTTGCTCACTAAGCAGACCTGAGACTTGCGTCCTTACTGTAGTCATTAAATGAAAGACTGAACAGCAGGTTGATGTGCTGATGCAGTATCCTGAGCTCATCTCCTCACCGGCAACCTCAGGAGAACTAAAGAGCCAAGGAAAAGGCTGAAATGGTAGGGTAGTGATACAAGGTTAGTTTAGGTGCAAGTAGGATAATGGAATAAAATCAATGAGGAGATGTAGTGGTCACTTCTTTGGGACATATCTAAAGGTTTGATTTTCAGCTATATTGCAAACTGTAAAATTCACTTTCTTTTTCTGCTCCTGGCTATGTGGGCCAGAAGTGGGTCAGACGCCACGGAAGTGTGTGCAAGATTTTAAGGGGGACAATGGAGTGTAATCAGTAATGAAATGGAAACAAATCTTTGTAAGAGAAGCATGTGAAAATCTGCCAATAATGCTTACGATCTCTTTGATGTAAATATATACAGATATAGATATATATACATACATAACCTTGCATTTGTCCTTGATATATTTCAAGGAATATTTTTTTATTTTCTTTTAAAAACAAAACCAGAAATCACATGTTTTAATAGGGAGAATCCAAAGAGTATGCAGTCTGGATTCTTTCCTCCACAATTAAAATGGCTGAGATTTTTTCTTGTGTGGGAGAACACTAACCAAAATACTGCACCACTCTCTGCTGTTTCTTTAGGGCTCTCTCAGCTCAAACAGAGCTCCTCTTCCTTCCAAAGCTGTGAGACATCATCTTCTTCACCAACTTGTCCATGCCACGGTGAGAGGTACCGTTATTTTATACTATTGCTCTGCACACAAACTGAACCTCAGTTTCATCGGCCAGGTGGGAAGAAAAAAGTTTAAATATACAGCATCAGCAGAGATTCAATAGGTGCGTTTAGTATTTAGCATTTTAAATATCTCCACAAGGAGTTTCATCCTGGGTACTCATCTAACAGTGACCCAAATGGCCTAGGGAGGTGGGATTTGGGTATGGAGGAGGTCAGGGGGTGGAAGTTATAGTACTTGTGTCAGGAGGTGATCAGAAAGCTGATGCTGTGCACTTTCCTGCTCCTCAGTGAACTGATTCACTTTGAATGGTTCATTTATTTATGTGACCATCTAGGGGGAAAAAAAGCCTTTAATTGCAGGCTCCATAATGTGTTCTTCACATTAAATTCCAAAGTGCTGATTTCAGTTGATTCTGTTTAGAGGTCCATATAGTTTCGGTGGTGAGCTATTCTTATGCTTTAATTCTTCTGGTTTTGGTGATATTATATTCTTTATAACAACACAAATCACCTTTGGAAGGTAGCTAAATACTGTTAACCCCTTTGTATGGAGGAGAAAGAAGTTATAAAGTTAAAAAAACTAAAATGGATTTGCCCCAGATATACTGTGATGTATATACAAATAAGAAGTGAGCTCTTTATTATCGAGTAGAGGTCACCTTCTTAAGCCCTAGTGCTCGTGGAGGAAGATCCATATTTAGGCAAAGGAAATATTTTTCCTTCTTTTTTCACAAGCGCAGCTTGGGCACAATGTACAAGCCTTGATTCTCAGAGGTGCCCATTGTTCGTTGCTTTGAGATTTCCTCCCATGAGAGCTTGAATATCCAGAAACCATGCAGCAATGTTTTCTCATCCCTCTTGTCATACTCTAGCAAATTGTTCTTCAGGCCTCCAAAGAAACTGCATTTCCATGTGTCTCCTCTGCTGCTGCAGCTGTTCTTACAATAACCAGAAATGCTTGTGCAAAGAGGCCATCCAAATGTCTGCTTTCTTTCACTGAAGCCAAAGATCAGTTTCCAGAATGAAGAGATACCTCCATGAGGAATAAACAGAAGATCAGTCTTTTCCCAATGTTAGATGTTAGTTGTTCGGTTGTTCAACAAAAAACCTACAAGGAATTGTTTTGACACAAGACTGTTTATTAATAAGCAGGCTTACCCACAAGTCTTTTATAAAACCCCAAATGTTATATATGAAATGTGGCACATTCTTGGATTGTGAATTACATTTAACCTTCTTTCCGAAGTGCTAAACTCAAGGGTGAGAAACAGTAAAGTGATCTTGCTGTGCAGCTCAAGATTTTAAAAACATAATAACTGTACTTTTTAGATAGTCAGGACTTAGTGAACCATTGAAAGTGACCCAGTTCATTGAACAGAGCTGAACAGATGGAATTCCAGCCCCGCCATGCTTGGGCAACTCTCTGAACAATACAAAATCTTCTTTCAAAACCCTCTCCACCAAGCTTCCTGTCTTCTACACATAACATTTGGGGATGTTCTGATCACTTTTCAGTTCAGTTCACTACATTTTGAGGTAGAGCAGTTGACAGACTCTTAGCATTGAGCCATTTCTTGGGGTTTTTTTCATTAGGGCTTTTAAAACTGTTCCTGTTCTGTTCCAGATTTAAAAATAAAATCCTGTGGAACGACCTCTATTCACTGGAAAATATCTCACCAGGCCTGAGCCTCAAAAATACAAGTTATTTTCCTTTCTTCTTTCAACTTGCCTACTACGAAACAGTGACAAAACATATTCAATGTGTATTTGTCATTTTCAGCAAGCCCTCTCCTTTTCGCAGGCTAAACAAGTGACAAACTTCCCCTCATGTTTTTGTTAACCTTTTAATTGGCTTTTTGTCTACTGTATTAATCAGTTTCTACAAGACTGTTTCTACTTAGGGAAATAACAAAGAGAAAAATATGTCATTTCTAATGTAAAATATTTCATTAAAAATATCTGTATGGATATTTCTCATATTTTAAACAATATTCTTACATGTTTACCAATATTTGTGAATAGTTTGGATTGCCCCACCAAAAAATATGTTCATTGAATTTAATATTTGACCCCATCTCATGTTGTTCTCATTAAAATGTTAATAAATGTTTCTAGAGTTGGAGCAGAGTGTGATGATTTATTAAAATGAAGTGATTTTTAAATAAGTTCAGTGTTTGCCGAAAAGGTAACTGTTAAGGAGCAACTACTTCTTTTCATTTTAGAAGGGGTTGAAACTTAAGAGATTTTTTTTTTTTTATTTGCTTTAAAAATTTTATTTCATAAATACAAGATTACAAGAAAAAAGAATTGGAAAAGAAATATAAAAGGAAGTTAAAGGGGTGTAAATAAAGACATTTTGGGTTTATTGTAATTGTTACTAGTAAATTAGAAACAAGTTTTTCTATTTCATCGGGGAGAAAATAAAAGCATTATTCTCATAGTCCTAATTTAGAAACCTGAAACAAAGGCTAAAATGGAAATATGCCTTATACCGTTTCTCTGCTTCTGTGAATGTATAGCAGAAGACCTCCCAGCAGTCAGGGTGACTGGGATCCTCAAATGACACCCGCCACTTTAAAGCCAAAAACACAGATGCACTGAGGCTAGGAATAGTTGTTCACATGCATGTAGAGAGCAAATAAATTGCTTAAAATTACAGTGCAAGTGAGAGTCAAATTACATTTCTACAATCTTTTATGAGAAACCATAGAAAAGGTCAAAAAACTCACATTAAGATTCAAACAACTTCAATGGTTTCCCTATCAAAAGGCGCTTTCAAAAGGATAGTTTCTCAGAGTTCTCACTCTTCCCTTCTAAACTGCCCGATCAAACAATACAAAAGCAGTGGCACCTTATCAAAAGGTTGCAACCAAAGCAAATCAAAACTTCTGTTGCTTTTGTCTTAAGAAACTCAACTGAATTATCATGGTGCTTACATTACCTTCCTCGACTGCCAGTTGAATGAGCATCCTGGGATCTCACCCCAGCTCTGCATGGCTTGCCCTGCTCCCTTGCTTGGCAGTATTCTCAGATCAGCATCTCCAAGGGACATGGCCACCCCATGGCTGCTAGGCAGAAATCACCAGCACCGGCTGTGGGCTGGCTGCCACAGTGGGAAGATGAGGGGGAAGATAATGTAATTACGTGGAAGGTATGGATAAATGTGGGTGGAAAGCTGCTATCACTTCCTATGAGATCAGAGCAAAGAAGAAGATGAATGGAAAACTTTGGGTAAGGTATTGATTTAATAAGGGAGAGCTAAGTGTGGCAGACAGAGACCTCCTCTTGGAGCCATAGCATTGCAAGTGCTCCTAACAGCAAACAGTGCAGGGCTCTGGTGTTCATGGGCTGACAAGAAGTGAGCTTGGATGGGGCAGACTTCAAGCTAAGTGCAGGAAGGTGTGCAGTGAAAGTCTGTAAGGCTTTAATCTTCCTGCATGCCTGAATAGCTTAGAAAACTGGCTCTATTTTAGATTCATTTTTAAGTGCCCTTAGCAATCTCTTCACTTCTCTTGGTTAGAAAAGTCTTGCTGTTTGTATCTTTGATAGTAAACTGGGAGCTTATTGATTAAATATGACTTGGTAAGAGAAGGATTGTGCATACTGGTGCACCAGAGGGGGGATTATGAATAAACAAATTGCTGGAGCCATGTAACTTGGAACGTACCAGAACAATTAGCTGTGGCACAGACAGAGAAGCACTCACACAGCTGTGCAAAGCGAAGGTCTTCTGAAATCATCTGAAATAGTGAGGTGACCGAATCCCAAAAAAAAGGAGTGANTCTTGCTGCCTGGGACCGGCCACGCTGCTGCTGCTCTCCTCCCCTGAGCCTCTGCCCCGGACCATCGGACAACGCGACCTCTGCTGGATCCTGGTGGTGACTATCCCCGCTTTATGCAATTCTTGCTGCTTTCCTATCTTTTCTATCGCCCGCCTTCCCTTCCCCATCACCTTAATTAGTAATAGTATTCATCCTCCACTTCCCCATCTCCCTAATTAGGATTTGTAATAAACCTGGTTGGACCAACATTTGGACCGTTGCTTCTTAATCTCACGTCGGGTATACATACATTAAAAGAACCTCATCTCCCTCCTATAAATTGGAGCGAGACAGGCCGTAATTGGAAAAAATTCTTTATTCAGAGGGCGGCGAGGCCTAGAGAAGCTGTGGATGCCCCATCCCTGGGGGTGCTCAAGGCCAGGTTGGATGGGGCCCTGGGCAGCTGAGCTGGTGGGTGGCAGCCCTGCCCATGGCAGGGGGTGGGACTGGGTGGGCTTTGAGGTCTCTTCCAACCAAACCAGTTTGTGATCCTATGATTCTATGCACAGCAAGACACAATTCACCTCAAAGAGCAGGCAGTGGAAGAGAAGATAATACCCCCCTTCTGCTACAGTGTCAGCTTATGTTGAATATTAAACCTGTGATGTATGTTATATCACAGTGATGACAAAAAAGTCCATGAAAGAAAAAGAGAGTCTGCAAGAGCAAGGAGTGGGTTGCCAGAGATGCATGCGCTGGTGGGTGGTGAGATGGTACAAAGACAAGAGTGGTAGAAAAGCATCAGTATGTCCTTTGGGAAGAATACAGCAAAAAGGACTACGGGAAAATGGGATTTGGAGATTCAGTTGAAAGAGGACCAGTGGAGGTGTCTAAATGAGGAGAGCTGATGGCGTGCCTGCAGGAGACAAAGCAGTTTGTGTGTGGCCGATGGTGTCCTACATGAGGTTAAAATAAAGTGGCAGGTGGGAAAGGGAGAAGGCAGAATGTTGTGTGGAAATGCAGATGGCAACTTTTTGTTACTGCAACAGTAGAGACAGCATACTAAGGAAAGAACTGGATTTTAGGAGTATCTGAGAAGGGGAAGGAGTAGAACTGGTCCTTGCATAGGTCTGGGGGAGCAGAGAGAGGACCCCACATGCTTCTGCAGTGGGGATGCACAGGGCATCAGCCTATCTGAAGAATAGCTCTCTGTTGTCTCCATCCCCCTGTCTGTTTGCAGGGGATGGAGTTGGAGCTCTGGCAGCAGCTTCAGCTGGAACTCTACTGGAAAATCACCGAGCTGCTCCTGCACTGCAGCAGGAGCAGCTTGTGAAGTGTGTCACCCCGAGGTCAGCCAGCAACGGGAGCAGGGGACGCCTTGCACAGAAGAGGAGAACTTCAGGAGGCAGGAAGCCTTCTGCAAAGCTGACGTTTTATTGTTCCTAACTAAATTAGCTATAAGGCTGAATTGTAGGAATAGGCCAACATTGAGCTTATTTAGCAACACATATATGTGCTTGTAGGCTTTGTTCCTTTTTTATAGGCTCTGTCTGGGGCAATGAGGAGTGCTAGCTGTGCTCAGGAGGCTGTGGTGTTCACTGCACTGGTAAGGGAGAGAAGCATTAATCAGGAAAAAACTGCTTAGAAATTCTGAGTTATTATTCTGGCTTGTTCAGAGACTTCATTACAGCGTCACCTTCTTTCTTCTTCCAGATGTGCTGAGCAACTTCTGTTCCTATGGAATTTTAGAGCAGGTTCAGGCATCTAGCCACTTTGAATATCATGCAGTATCACACTCCTTGTGTACGCCCTGTCCATCAGTGCAATACAGACACAACTGCCCTATGTTAAAAGACTGAAATGCCTGTTGAATTAAACACAACCATTAAAGGTTGTTTAGGTATAGGCTGTATCTCAACCTGTGCATTGGCAAAATGCAGATATTTGCAGTAGGATAAGGCATAAAGCTTCATAAATGATGCAAGACAGAATGAAAAGACAAAAAAGTAGTGAAAAAGAGAAAAATAGTAACAGGAGGGCTGTCAAAACAAGTTAGTAAGAAAAGCAAAATGAGTATATTGGAAAAGAAATTGCCTTAAAGGGAACAGAGGTCAGAAAAGAGGCAATATGGAACTGAAGAGGTCTGCCTGATGTCTCCCATACCCCTCTCACTCTCTGAACAGTGATGTGGGGTTGAATCATGTGGCTGTCAGGCAGGACGGGAGCAGCAGACCCCAGCATTACCTTCCAGCTGTGGCACCAGCAGTGCTTCCAACTGGGTTGGGGTCAGGCAATAACTGTCTCATGGGTTTGTGACATTCTATGGTTCTTTGTATCAAAAATGTGCAACCAATCCAGCCAGCAGTCTTTGTACTCTATGACATCACGGGAAAAAAACAGTTGAAAATAAAAGTGTTATATCAGGCACAGAAGGGGTCTGGATGTTTCCTGCCCACCACTTTTCTTCTTTCCGGGCTTTGCTTTAGGTTTCAAATGTCCTTTACATAGAGAAAAACCATAGTCCTGTTCCTGAGGTTTTTGAGCATCCAGACTTCTCTCTCTTTGCATTTTGGCCACTGGTTGTGCTCCTCGGAGGCCATTTCATCATGTTGTAAGGTAAGACAAGGCTGTGACCCAGATTCCAGTCTCTTGGGTGCTGTGGCTCAGCTGCATATACTAGTGTTGCTTGGGGTTTCACTGTTTCCACCCTTCCTACTGTTCTTGTAAATTTGATTTCCCACTGCAACACATAAAGAGCAACAATACATGCTCCAAGGCATCATCTCTCACCTCTTCATCCTCATCCATAAGAAAATGCCCCTTTTAACAGCACCTTGCTTGCATTCCTTTGGCTTCTGCTCTTTTTCATAACATTTAATATTTTCACTGCGTTTTTTTGTAATTCTTTCTGTTAGATTTTAGATAAACCACAGAACACTAAGCAAAGCTGCAGCTGCTTCCCAGGACAGTAAAAGCTATGGGTCAAATGAAGAAAACATCTCTGAATGGTGGGCCTATAAAATGTGCATTTCAGGGGCAGTGCGGGAATCCGTGGTACACACTTCTGGCTAACAGCTGGTTGCCATGTCCTACAAATGCTTTTCCTGCTGCAAGCACATTGGAAGGTGTTTTAAGGCCAGTGTTGGCTAAGGAGGATTGGCCTGACAGGCAAGGACCACAGGACCATTCAATACCAAAGGGCCATTCTGTGTGCAGAATAATTCCTGGAGGAGGGGCCTATTCTATTTCACGTATTCCCCAGAGTTTCATAGTGCTCTGTAAGAAATAACAGTACATTATATATCACAGAATCACAGAACTATGGAATGGTTTGGGTTGGAAAGGACCTTAAAGACCAACCAATTCCAACCCCTGCTCCAGGCACGGTTACCGCCTACTAGATGTGTCACCTTACATTATTCACCAGTTTCTTAGAGGGACACTTTGTAAGATAGGCTTGAGCAAGGTTCAAAGTCTGCCTCTGTCCCTCTCCACGTGTTTCCTTGAGGGCAAGTGGGTGGAATCACACATCCCCTGCATCTTTTTAGTGCTTCCTTCCTTACAGCACAGGAACGGCTTCTGAATGTGTGCATCTGGACCAGACTAATACTTTTAAAAGGCTTTAAGGTTCGGGAATCCTTCATGCAACCCAACAATACTTTGCAAATATTTGTATTGAGATCCCAGTGGCCATAGCACAAAGGGCATTCAGAAGGATGCGACTTGCTGGGCTGCAGTGATGGGAGGACTGGGCTCAGCCCTGGGCATGCTCCACCGCCCTGTGCCCTGCCAGGCTTTCTTCTGCTGCCCTCCTTGGAGCTGCCTTCTGTCTGCAAGTTGAAAGAAAACTGAGGCCACATTGCAGGGCCAGCAGCAGGAAAGTACAGAGCGAGAAGCACTTACCTCCATGAAAAAACAATGAAATGCATTTTTTTTAAGTTGCTAATTCCACTTGGAATTTCTGAGTTCAGCATTGCAAGCATCTATCTTGTTAAAAAGTGATGTCATTGGCAACACTGGTAGCATTAGAAGAGACTGCAAACATGTTCTCAACCTGTTTTAATAATGATTTAACAACCAGGAAGGTAGTCAATATTTTAGGGAGAAATTTTCCACCGTGCCTCCACCAGACTCCATCTGTGCCCATGCAGAGCTGTGTCTATGGATGCAGGTGAAATTACCTGAGTGCATGTGTCAAACATGTGCATGTGAAATATTACGCTGGCAACACTTAATGTTCTGAACTGAATTAAAAATCCCTTCATCTTTCTCCAGTCTCTGATAAAATCAATCCCACCTATCTCTGCAGTGGATCTATAAAATAAACCTTCATATCAGTTTTCTATTACATATTTTTGTGTTTAAAAGCAACAAAAAAAATTGGGGGGATTTTGATAAAGCACGATGTATAACACAGTGCACCTGAATGTCATTTACCAATGGAATGGGATGAGATTTGCATTACACACCCTGGTCACAAAATGAGATTATGGCACTCAAAACTTCTTGGATAATTGATGTGCAGACATGTTTTAAAAGGGGGATAAATCCAAACAGNATGAACACTGGGGTGGAGAAAGGGTGTTTAACCTAAGGGACAGTGTTCAGAAACACACATGGGTATAGGCTGGTCAGGAGTGTTCCTGGCCAACTGGAAGGTCATTCTGACCCACTGGATAAAGGCCATTGCCGTAGTGCTCAGCTGGGGCAAGCGAGGCCATGCAGAGCTCCATGGGTTTATCTGGCACAGCTTCACACAAGGAGAGACTGCCTGACCCAGGAGGCCTTCCACCCCAGTCCCTGAATAAAGATGTGCACAGCTGTAGCTGGCATTTGGCATTTCTCCCAGTGAAGAACTCTAGAAGACAAAATCTTCCCTCTCTTCCACGTTGGCTGGGTGGCTCAGCAGAGGTGATGCAGACCAGGTTTTGACTCTATCTCTTCTATACCCTTGCAGAAGACAAAGAGCTTCTCATCTGCATTGTACTCACTGGCTTTTTTATTAGAACAGGTCCCTGAAGTCTGTCAGTGTGGTAATGAGAGATAGTTTAGATGCCTGTAACCTAATTAACCCCAGTATCAATAACAGTTGCTAATAACCACGACTAAGTCCTTGACATACAAGCAACTTCCTAGCCTCCTGGAAAGGTTTTAATAAGTTTATGTGAGCATCTCATTGTCTTGCTCCACAATGTGTGTGCGGGGCGAGGTCACAGCCAGCTCTGCCGCATGCAGGTGGCTGCAGCCACATCTGTGCTGCACCATTCACAGAGCCCAGGCCAGCAGTCCCTCCTCGAACAAGCACAGTGCTGAGTCAGGAGCACATCCGCCATTTTTGGGGTATTGGTAGGGAAGCCTACCTCCCGTCTGAACCAAGAAGAGAAATGAAATGTAATGAGCTTATTGACTGTTAAAGCTGGTAACTCACAGGAGAGGAATGCTCCTCTGGTGGCTGTCAGCTCAGACTGCAAACACAGAAGGATGCCATGGCAGGTGGCTGGGTGAGTCTTGCATTCACCCCCTGAGCCCACCAAGTGCTCCTGGGTGGGGCACTGAGAGATTTACAAGCACCAGGGGAGCCACACCACAGCCTTGGGGTACATAAGGGTCATAGAGGTTTGCTCTGAGGCAAAGCTGAGAGTGATGTGCCCAGCTGGGATGTCCAGAGGCTGGGCTGCCTGACTGCACCTTTGATACCCTGTTTTCTCTCCTGTCCGAACCAGGATGCTTGATAACAGGCTGTCCTCGCTGCAGTGGTACCCTGTGGTCTGGAGGGTGAGGTATCCCTCCAATGTGCTTTACCTGTCAGACAGAAGGAAGGGGTGCATTGCAGGCCATCCCTACCCAGAGTCCCTACCCATCTTCTCTTAAGCCAATAACCTTTGTGAAGCCTCTGCCCACAGTGGCATCCATTTAACTGATGGACAGATGCAAAAAGCAAGCAGTTTGCTTGATCCAGTGGTAAGCTGGACAAGGAGAAACCATCCCCAGTATATAAAAGCCGGCATGAGCCTAGTAAGTGTTATAATTAGGTGGCATTAATTAGTGCCGGAAAATACTGTCATGTCTTATAGCAAACCTTTGGGTAAAAGACAGGAACAGAATACCTATCCTCAAAAAATTCCATGTCTATTTTCTTGTTTTACTAGTAGGGATTTTTAATCAGTTGAATGAACTTGTATGTACTAGTTAACTTTGCTGGAGTTTAGTGGTTGTATTTAAAGCAGATTTTATCCTAGAATGATATTAATTTGATAGGATCCCTGATCTGTAAAACCATTGGTTATCTTGGTCTCTCCTGATAAGAAAAAAAAGTGCCGAGGGTTTCCAGTTGGTGAGCACATTTGGGCAGAATCTTTCACACGTCACAAATTGCAGATGGGAGGCAGTGATCTCGAACATGCAGTCACATTGCGTGACCATCTGACACCTTCCATTTAGAAAAATAATACTTTCCTCACAGCATACGCTCCCTGCTGCAACCAGCACCAAAAATTATGCCTGGGAGAGCTGTTCCTCCTAGACTAAGGTCTTAAATATTTCTTAGGCTGCTTTTAAAAGATTCATGCAGCAGCACCACCTCACTCACATCCTGCTAAACCACAGAAAATACTGAAATTCTTCCCCAGACGGTGTTAATCACAAAATAGCTGAAAAGAACAAAAGGGGGAAAAAGACAGCAGGAAAATTATATACTCTCACTGGCGAGGTGAACAATGGAAGGCTCCTGTTGTATGTGTAATTCAAACATGCCCATGTAAAACACCGCATGGAGATATTTCCTACTGCTACCAGTTCCTCAGCTGCAGAAAATCCCACAGCTGTGGGGAAGTTCAGCTCTCAGGCACCCCGCTTTGTGCATAACTCCTTTTGACAATGTTGTGCATTGACACTCATTCATTTGAAATAGTAATGACCATTTCAGGGTGTCCTTTGCTATATATTGAGGTGTCAGTAGTGATAAAAAAAATATTTACTGTGTAAGGACATAGCCATGTGAATTCAAAAGCTGACCCATGCTAGCTTATTGTGTCCTGCTAGTTACCATGTCCTAGGAAATAAAGAGAATAAAAATTAACCTACGTGCATTCTTTCTACCCAAATTACAAGACTATCTTGGGTGACATATTTTAACCCGTGAAATTATCAGCAGTAGGTTGGTGTGACCCAAAGCAGGAGGCAGCTCCCACCGTCCGATCTGACCTTACCAAGTGTAGCTATCTTAAAAGACCGGTGCATGTTTTCCCATTCACCTGCCAAGGAGATGTGCCCCAGCAGCCAGACCAGCCAAGCGCTTCATTGCTGCAGTGCACCATCCTCCCCACCCACAGCCTCACTGCTGCGGGTCTGTCATGTGCAGCACCCTGCACACCCCAGCAGGGCTCAGCCTGCACCCAGCACCCCAGCAGACCCCACCATCCCTGAAGGTTTTTTAGTGACAGTATAGACCCACTGTAAGTTTCTGCCTGCCAGGTCTGACCTGAGCCCACTGAGCAGTGTTACAAATGCCCATCATCCACAAATAGCAATCAGTGTCTGTGACTCTGGGTCAAGCTTGACCACATGAAACAGAGGAAAGAAGCTCCATCTTCTTCCCTGTCCTCTGGCACAGCCGTTCAACACCCCAACTGGCTGCCAGTCTCTTTGAATGCCAAACTGTGCGAAGACTTCATGCTGCTTCCATAAGACACATACGACATCTGTGTTACCCCTTCTCTTACTCCAGCTGAGCTCATGGGATGGTGAACAAGAAAGTCTAATCCTCCCTGGTGCGAGTGGTGTGTGCTGCCCCTCTAGTGCTTTGGCTACACGTGGTGTGCAGGTGGGACATCTGCACCAGGTAAAGCTACATACAGCGTGCAGGTGAGACATCTGGACCAGAACCCATGGGCTAGAGAAGTCCCATGCATCAGGCAAGGATGACAGGGAAGCACTGGTTCAGAGCAGAGAGCCAAAATTGAAGTGGGGGAGCTGTGCAGGTGCATAACTACTACTCCATCCCTTGCCAAGGATGCGCACACCACTGAGGTTACTGCCAGAGTATCTCTGTGCTTATGCTGTGTTACATACACTGCTGCCTCCTAGCCTGACTAGTAGCTCCCCCATCAACCTGCATGTTCACAGCACTGATTAACCACCCTTCTCACAGAGCAGGGGATGCAATTTTAGGATGCTGTGGGACTGACCAAAGGGTCTATAGGACAACATTTTTTCCGTTGGGGTCGAAAGTGTCAGATGTGATATATCTCCCTCTTGGGACATCTTAATCAGAACATTCAACAGTTTGTTTTCAGAGTTTGTGGGTACCTATTGAGATCACCGCAGCCCACGACTGTTGCCTAGTGAGGATTACAAGCCTCAGGTTCAGATCCTAAAAGCAAAGGAGATCAAGAATTCTCCCAGTGGTCCCAATGTTTGTCACAGGAAAAGAAGACCTTATGTCTTCCCAGAATGAGCCTTTCCCAGCCTCGTGGCTGATGTCTTCCTTTGCAGGAAGGCTCCACCTGAACCGTCTTTGTAGGTGAGGGCAGCCTGCATACTCTGGGGCAGGTGGATATCTGAAAACAAGACTTAGCCCTCTTGAACCCTGTCTTTTTGACCCATTCCCTTAAAAGCTGTGACTTGCTGCTTGTATCTCATCCTTGTGTCTGCCAGGAGTCATTGCCGTGTCTGGATCAGCACGACAGAGCCAACTGGTGAACTTGTCTCATTATCTCCTTGCCGAAAACTTACAAACCGTTACTTATTCTTGGATACTTGTAATATTTATGTTTTTCCTACCCAGATTATCTCAGGCATAGCGCATCTCAGAACACAAACCCATCTCTTGGCATTATCTTAGCCTGGGCTGGCTGTCATTTTACAGTAGTTGCACAAAAAGAGTAACTAGCAACAACACTTACAAATCACAGATTATATTGTATTGGTTTAGCTCATATTGTTTGCCTTAAATTTATATTGTGCTTTAAATGCTAGCCATTAAAATTATTAGGGCAAGGTTTGCCCTCAGTTTACAGCCTCTCTCCCAACAGCTCGTAAGAGAAGCACTGGTCCTGGTCTCTCCTTATTTTGTGCAGTAGAAGTCACAGAGAGTATCCAGAGAGTCATAACACAGCCTGGAGCTATTTCAGTTTTTCATTTCCAGATGACATTTGTGCTTGGAAATCCAGGTATAGAACTAGGAAATGGGCTTTAGAAAGCTGCAATGGGCTTTAGAAAGGCGCAGGCTCCACCTGCTCACCCCACCCCAATCCCCACCCCAAATCCATGGCATATCTCTGGGTGCAGTGATGCAAAAGGGAACAGGGATTAAAAACACCCAACTTGCCTTTGGCAATAGATTATTCGGGGTGGCTATCTCAGCCTAAGGAGGACCTTTCCTTTTTCTAGGAGACTTCTTTATTAATGTATTCTTTTTGACTGTCATTATTCTCTCTCATGTGTTGCTTTGCATTTTTCTAGACTGTCCTCACATTTCCTGTAAAACATAGTTTTTAAATAGCTTCAGTCAAGCATACAGAACTTTCTTGGATGTTCTTAATCTGTGGAAACAAGATTTGTAGCATAGAAACTAGTACAGTCCTAAGCACAGAGACATGAGTGACACTTCTTCAGGGCTCTTAAAACAATGAATATGATCTTATTTTGACTTGTGACAAATCCTAGCGATGAAATGTGAGCAGAGTTTGCTCAGAAGTCTACCTAATATGGGCAGTACAAAATTAACCTTTTCTAGCCCCACTGCCAGAACAGAACACAGATGCTTGGTCCTTTTGTAAGGATCAAACAGGCAGCAGAATCTAAAAAAGACATGATTTGTTTGAGAGTTGTACGAGGCAGAGTTCTTCGTACATGTCTGATGACAGCAATTGCAATTTGTCCAGAATTCCTCGACAGAAGTTTAAACTAAAATCACAGCTATCTTATAGGCTCAACTACAGCATCACATGTGACCCCAGATCTTAATAATAGAATCACAGAATGGCTTGGTTTGGAAGGGACCTCAAAGCCCACCCAGATCCAACTCCTTGCCATGGGCAGGGCTTCCACCCACCAAACCAGGCTGCTCAGGGCCCCATCCAGCTTGGCCTTGAGTGCCTCCAGGGATGGGGCACCCACAGCTTCTAAATGTGTGAGACATGATTGGGCAAAGTTTCCTCTGGAAACTTGAAATATATCTCACGAAGTAGTTCCCCAGCTGTTCATTAGCAGTGCACAGGGTGATCCAAGGCCGTGTAAGAGATTATTACTTTTTATACCATTGCCTCAAAGTTTGCTGAGGAACACTGATGGACAAGTCCAGGCAAGCCCTGGCCAGAGGTTGAGAAGTCTTTTGTCTGGAGAACAATGATGGACAGGTCTTGGGCCTGGGTTACAAAATCCTTTGTCTGGAGAGCACAGATGGACAAGGCCAGTGGCAACGAAAGGGAGATAAGCCGCAGATTAATAGCCGATAAATGGCTGGAAAGCACTCTTTTGTGTGGACTTATCTCGAAGGAGATGGCTCTCTCAGGAGGTGCTGCACATGACTCTTACCCAAGCGCCCAGGAATGTCATGTAGACAGAAGGAGAAGGATAAAAAAGGGACAAACAACCATGTTTTTTAGGTTTTCTGACAACAGATGCCTCATGAAGACCAAGAAGGTTTTCTGACAACAGATGCCTCATGAAGACCAAGGAGGTTTTCTGACAACAGAATTCCTCATGAAGAA